>OMLF01021447.1:4504-16884 GCA_900302615.1 Holocentrus rufus | reverse complement strand
GAAATTTAGGTAACATTTTATAATACAGCCTGCATTTTAGAGTGTAACTTCTGAGTTCTTCTTTGAACACAGGCGTATTTACAGTCTGAATCACTTGCAACATCTACCTAACACAATGATGGAGGGCCCACTCTCTCTATGGACCCCAAAACTCCTCGGGCCCCACACTGCCTGCACTGTCCAAATTTATGCCATTGGTGCATGGTCTATCCAAAAAAGACATGAATCCAGCTAATGGCTTTTGCTGGAGACATGTGTTCTCTCTCCATTCATAGCAGTAATACAGACAGAATAATGTCTGCAAATTTGTATAATAAATAAATAAATAAAAAAAATAAATAAAAATATAAAAAAGTACCTGTTCTGTTTTGAGCTGTTTTTCCACCAACTGAGGGATCATGGCGTAGCGTTCAGGCAACCAGGGCAGTGACACATTGACATACTCCATGTCTTTGGTCTGGAATGTATTTTTCACTCCTGGAATCAAAATACAAAATAACAATAATAACAATAATAATAATAAGAAGAAGAAGAATTGTTATCATTATTATTATTATTGTTATTATTATTATTATTATTATTATTATTCCTGTGTAAGGTACATGAGGCAGTGTTTGTTTGTTTTTTTTTGTTTTTGTTTTTTGGTGGTTTCTGATCCAAAACATAGGCGCTGATTCAAATGTTAAAAAAAGGCTTCTGTCCTTTCTATTACTTAGCTATTAACTGTTCTATTTTCTTCTCTTTATTCATAATTTTCAACAATCTTTTTAATTATCTTAAAACTTGGCCTGCACTATTACGGCTAATAACACACATTTCACCACTTATTGTGATTATATTTTTTCCTCTTTGGGAGAAAATTATGTAAGTGCACTTTTCCACCACTTTTCCATCTTATATCAACATATTAACCATTTCAGCTACAATTGGGACGCTAAAATAGACTACGTGTCAATATTGTAGTGAAAAGGTGCGATCATAAACTATGAAATATACAGTCCAAAATGTTGGCTTGCCATTTTATGTTTCTAGCATATTTTCACATTAATTGACTTAAAGTCTGATACTTTCAAACTAAAACAAAAATCAGATGTAAAACAAACTACTGGTTGTGAGAGATAATGTCAAAAATGTGCTTGTGTACTGCACATAAAGGAGGGCGTGGCTAAAAAGTGTAATGTGTCCCGGTCCCGGTAACCTAGCTGTTACTCACCCAGCACATCCAGGTCCACTTTGAAATTGATGAAATGGGTGTGGATGTTGCCCAGGACGTTCTCCGCCACCTGGTGACCAAATTTCAGGTTGCCGTCCACCATGTAGGAGGAGGAAATGTAGCCGGTGGCGTGCACCTTGGCCTCCACCGCGCCGCTCTGGTAGAAGATGAAATCCCACATGTAGTCGTAGTTTCCTATGGCCGTGATCGTCCTGAACACCAGGGCGCTGTTCACCATCCCTCCGTAACTGTTGTGGTTGAAGTCGGCGAAGTGCCTGCGCAGAGGCTGACCCATGTTGTGCTCAAAGACGCAGATTGAGTTCCTGTACCTGGTCGGGGCTGCCGTGTCAATGTATCGGTAAGTGTCGATGTAGGTGGCCTGGTAGGGGCAATCTATCCCACGGGCCAGTTCGTGGGCGAAGCGGCCTATGCCGATGCTGGAGTCCAAAAACTTGGTCATCATCATGCCAGGCGTCGCCGAGCCGTACACCGACATGGCTTCCTGGACGCTCAGCTCATAGGCGATCCGCTCGCCTTTGAAGCGCACATCAAACACCCTCATGCCAGTGACGGAGCTCAGGCCGAAAGCGAAGCTCCAGTCCAGATACAGGACGTGGTTGTCCTGGACACTGAAGCGCTTTCCCTCCACATAAAACTGCTGAGGGCTGAGCTGCAGCGGTTTGCGCTGCGGTTTCAGACTGGCGTAGTTGCGGCGTAGTTCCTTGTAAACTATTTTCTTCACGGACCCCGCCTCGTATTTCTGTTTAAGCTCTTCGACTGTGTCGAAATACTGACCGTTATAATGCAGCCGCTCCACTCTCCAGTCTGACGCGTTTACGCTTTCATGGTTGATCAGTACATCGAAGCCGATCGGGTGGAGGTACATACCACTGACATCCCTAAGTAAAGATGTCCAGCCTTTTCTGTCTCCGGATTTGACTCCGCGGGGCATTTGCTCCAACGCGCCCAAGTTCTTGTTCTTATCCACATTGAAACTCTCCTTCATCAGCTTGTCGAGTTTGGAGAACACCTCTTGACGGATGAAATCGAAAAGCAAAACGTATTCGCCGATGGTGACTGTGCGCGCATTGATGATCAGCTCGGTGTTGTACTTCTCCTTCGTGACATCCCTGTGGTAAGACGGGTTGGGCAGAGGTCCCACTATGTACTCCTTGATGTAGCCCTTTGCGCCGTGAAACACCACCGCCGTTGCCTCTCTCGCCGGCTTGGGGCTTTTCCCGTCCAAGTAACCCAGCACGTCCGCTTTCTTGGGCAGAGAAACTTCTATCAGGAATAAGAAGTTCTGTGACGGCTTGGTGAGCTGGTCCGTTGAAATACCCCAGCCTTTCTGCTTGAGCATGTACTCCTGGACCTGCACGTACTCCTCCCGGCTAAGGTCGGCGAACACCCGGCTGCGCTCGTCGTGTTTTCCCCGCAGGGGATGGAGACGCTGACCGGAGCATTTGGGCACCTTGCCGGAGTGGATGCCGATCAGCACGATGTTGAGAATGACGGAGATGAGGACGAAGAGGATGAGCGCCCATTTCAGTAGAGAGTTCATCCTCTAAGCTACCATTACGCACGGAGCGCGAAAAGAGAGGAGAGGTGATGCGCTCCGAGGAGAGGAGAGGGGAATGAGCTCTGGGGCGCGAGTGTGCGCACTCAATCGGTATTTGAAAGGAAGAGGCGCGCTCCAAATGTTTCTAGGTTCCCACCCCTCCCACAAGCCTCCCATAGCCCCCCTTCTTTCTCTCTCTCTCACACACACACAGATGAACTCCTTACCATTCTTTGGATCCACAGTTAGGCAGTTGCCGGGATTTCATCCAGCCTCTCTGTGTACGCCAACATGAGTATTTTGCGCACGCAGTTTAATAAATTGGGGTTATATCACGTTCGGTCAGTGTTAATAACAGAGCTTTGTGTCACCTGAAACTATTGTTATAACAATTTAGTTTGCCTGCCAATTGATAATTTACAGCCTTTTGGTTAACTGTATGAATAAGTTGCTCTGTTCTATCGCTCATCTTCTCAGATTCGCGTTCTGTGTGTAAGCTGACCAGATGCTAACGACACTCTTCTCCAGTGAACGCATTTAAATTGATTTCTTCAACACTCTCTACACCAGTGGTGTTCAGTCTGTGCGGTGGAAGACTCTGACACTGAAATCATATTTTAATATATCAGTTTGAAGTCAACCATAAGCACATGTTGTGTAACTCCTCTTGGCAGGGGTTGGCCTCTTTGATTGGCTTGTGACCCTGGAATGACCTGCTGTAATTATTTAAAAGAATGCGGAGAGGAAGAAGAGGGCTGTCAGCTCTGTCAACGATGAAACACACACACACACACACACACACACACACACACACAACTAAATTTGGCAATGTTTATAGACAGATGGATAACTGTTCTGCTTCTCAGGGGGCTCTGTACTTTAAAAGTTTGCACACACTTGCATACTTGTGAGGACTTCTGGACCTAGAGTTTAAATTAAATCACACAAACACACACGCCTGTTCCAACTTAAGCTTTATAAATGGCTATTTAGATGGACCCTGTGGTCTCCGTACATTCCAGACTCCCAGTCTCAGCTGCAGATCATCTGAAATCTCTCTCACAGCTGGGAATGTGTTGAATATTTCATTGATTTTTTATTTCATTTTATTTTATTTTATTTTTTAGCTTGTTTTTTGATGCCTGCAGCTCTATTTAGTAGTCTGGTTTAGTGTCAGCTTAACTCAACTCAACCTGCACAGGAGCTGGACTTCCTCAAAGATCAAAGACAGGAAATCCTTTGTTTTTACCATTATTTTGAACTGTATGCTCACAGTGAAATACATACAATGGGTTCAATCTGTAATGAACCTCAAACACTTATGAAAAGATGCAGTTGAATGTAAATACATGATCACAGAATGTATTAACATTCATTCATAGCTGTATGAACTAGTTAAAATCTTTACAACACATTGTTGCCCCACCCCCCACCCCATTCCCTATATTACTGCATTTACATGCACTTAAGAAATTAGGTTACTTGCCACAGACAAGGGTTCCCCAATCTCTCACCTGCCATGTAAACGGGAATGGCGATTTCCGAAATTGGGATAAGGGATTAAGAGAAATCAGCGAATGCTAGCTGGATTTCTCCTGGAGAAACCCAATTTCTCGGCCATGTAAACCTGTTCCCCAATTTCCAACCAGCTTTTTACAAGTGCCCATGTGATAAAGAACAGAGCAGATAAGGAAACTGGCCTATAAATACATACAATAAATACATATTGTAAAAAACACAAGAGAGTAAAAACTTTATGTTCTACATGCACATTGAAGAATGCTGAACAAATTTATGTCAATGTTATCTCCTATATGTAAACGGGGGTTTCCCTGAGTTTAAGGAAGCTTGGGGAAACCCTGTTTGCATTGGGGTTAATGCCGACTGACTCAAAGTCCGCAATTGATTATCATGGCTAAAAGAACATCAGAGCTAAAAGAACATGATCCTCACAGTGCTGCCTGTTATGACTGCCGCTAGCCATGGTGCTGAAATGTCCGCTGATGACTGACAAGACTGGGAGGAGTTATTGCTACACGTGAAGAATTTCCCCTGCATTTTATTACTCACGTGAGGAATGCATCATTATCCAATCCCCTGTGTACCTGCCTTGTATATAATGCTTATTCTGTCATTTCAGTCTTGCTGAATCTTGGGTATCCACATCGCAGACCAAGCTCCTCGTTTGAGATTCCTCTGTTCTAGTGAACATCTTATTTATGAATAGCCTAGAGTTCTCTTGTTTTTGTTTTCCACTGTCGTTTGACCCGACAGTTAGTGCTAGGCAGGTTTATCAAGTTTTTGTTATTTTCATGCTCACAACAGTTAGGTCAGATATTATAGGTTTATTGATTTTTGTAGATTCGTGTTCATTTTGTGCAGCATAAACTGGATTTATGTCTTCTTGCCAGCTGTTCTTGACTCATACTAGGAGAAGTAAAACCTTTGACTTCAGCAACAGTCTTTTGCTTGTTCTCTGCATCTGGGTCCATACTAAAACAAGCAGCTAGACTCGGCCAGAATAATGGACCCACCAGAAGCACAGCAAGTACGTGAAGCACTCCAACATCAAGGAACTGCCGTTAGAGATCAGTTAACCTGACTTCAATCCCTCGAGGGCCACGTATCCAGTATGGCCACAATGATGAAGGAGGTGATAGCACGGCCTGACAGCAGGACTGGTTCTCTAGCCTCTGCAGTCAACCAGACTGATACGCGCATTGAAAATCTGACCTCTACAGTTCAAGAGATGGCAGTGCATCTGGGTCAACTCTGCAGTCTGCTCTCCACATCACCCTCTCCTCATGGGACCACCAATCTTCCTAATTCTAACCCGGCTGTTGTTGTTGCTGTTGTTGTTGCTCTGGTACTCTCTGCTTCCTCACAAAATCCAGAGCCCAATATCCTAACGCCAGAAAAGTATGCTGGAGTTCCAGAAGAGTGTCAACATTTCCTGGTTCATGTTCATGCCATCATGTTTTGCTCAAGAGACTAGTAAACCAGCATTTATCATGAGCCTCTTGGTTGGCCGACCCAAGCCTGGGCTATGGGCTCATCTGGACCGTGTTCCTCTACCAGCCCGTTCTTATGCCACCTTTGCCACCGAGTTTCATCGGGTGTTTGACCATCCAGTCCAGGGACAGGAAGCGGCAAGACGACTCTATGCTCTACGTCAGGGGAGAAGGACAGTAGCTGACTGTAACATCCAATTCCACACACTGGCAGCTGGGAGTGGCTGGAATAAGGCTTCCCTTCTCACAGCCTATCAACAAGGGCTCTCAGAAGAAATCAAAGACGAACTGGCTGCCAGGGAAGAGTTGGATGATCTGGATACACTCATGGAACTCGTCAACTGCATTCATAAATGCCTGTGGGAGAAACGAAGGGCAAGGTCAGAACATTGGACAGGGTACGTCAGCAACCGCCGACTGCAGCTAATCAGCATTGGCGTTCCCATTCCGACCACTACTGACATTTCAGAAGAGCCAATGCAGATTGGAGGTATGCGTCTCTCCCAGGAGGAACGTGACTGGCGTAGGAGGAACTTGACTGATGTAGAAGTAATGTGACCGATGTAGGAGAAACAGCTGTTGTTTGTATTGTGGTTCTCCTGAGCATTTTCAAGCTACCTGTGCTAAGCATCCAGTAAAAGAAGAGACCCACCAGCAGAGAGGGAATTTCTGAAGGGTCATGCTTCTTTCCCTTCCACTTGCCCCACATGAATGACACTGTCAGCTGTTTTGTCGTGGAATGCATATTCCCATGAACTATCAGCTTTTGTGGATTTCAGAGCTCCAGGTAATTTGTTGGCCTTTTCATTGGCAAAAACATGGGGGTTGTATTCGCTCTCACCACCAGAGACTGCTACCATGAAGGAGTACATCCGTGAGGCACTCGTCCTAGGCTTCATCCGTCCATCCATGTCTCCAACTGGTGCAGGCATCTTCTTTGTGGGCAAGAAAGATGGCAGACTGTGTCCTTGTATTGACTGCTGACCTCTAAACAACATCACTGTGAAAAAACGCTTCAGAGGGTTCTCAGAGGGTTCTTCAGATGGCTGCACCAATCAGCACCCCGAGATAATTAAACTCCGCCACTCGAGGAAGTATCTCACTCCCAACTCAAAGGTGGCGAACCACCTTTTTCAGGCATAGGACCATGGCCTTGGGCTTGGAGGAACTGACCCTCATCCAAACTGCTTCATCGAAACGTGTCAACCATGACAGTCCAACAACATCAATAGCGTTCACCACCTCAGGGTGGATCTCATCCACTCCAAACAGCCTCCCTCACTGATGGTGTCCACCACCGGGTTCTTGTGTTGCTGCCACGACAGGCACTAACTATCATCTGGCCATAACTCAAGGCTGCTGCAATGATAGAGGCTCTGAACAGGGCCCATTCAGACTCCATGTCTCCAACCTCCCTCGGGTTAAGGACAAGCTTCTCTGGAGGTGCAAATTGAAGACTGAATGGACCGGGTCCTCCACCAGTTCACCCTCACTATATGTTTAGGTTTACTGATCCAACTCACCACCAGGTGGTCATCAGTTGACAGTTTTGCCCCTCTCTTTACCGAAGTCTGATGAAATGACTACGAAGTCGATCATCGACCGCTGACCTGAGGAGCTCTGGTACCAGGTACACTTATGATGTTCGAACATGGTGTTTGTTATGGACACTCAATGGCTAGCACAGAAGTCCAACAACAGAACACCACTCGGGTTCAGATCAGGTAGATTGTTCCTCCCCTTCCAAGTTACTCAGTCATTATCCACATGAGAGTTGAAGTCTCCCAGCAAAACTACAGAGTCCCCGGGTGGTACCTTCTCAAGAAGACCACCCAGTGTCTCCAAGAAGGCAGGATACTCTGCACTGCTGTTTGGTGCGCACACTGTGACGACAGTCAGGGCCTTCCTCCCTGCAACACAAATTCACAGTGAAGCAACCCTCTCATTCACTGGGACAAACTCCAACACTGCACTGCACAAGCCGGGGGCTAGCAAGTAACCCCATGCTTGCTGCCTCTCACCTTGGGCAACTCCAGAAAAGGAACTCCAAGCTCCATCCAGGAGTCTGGTTCCAGAGCCAAGACTGTGCGTGGAAGTTAGCCCAACTATATCTAGCCGTAACAGTCAACCTCCCACACAAGCTCCAGCTCTTTCCCCGTCAGTGAAGTCAGTTCTGTGTCCTGTGTGACATCGCACCCAGCCCCTACTTACTTCTCCTTCCGCATGTGGTGGGCCCATGGGAGGGTGGCCCCACATTGGCTGTTCGGGCTTGGCCTGGCCAGACCAGCCACGGGGTCCAAGCACTCCTCTCCAAGGCCTGTCTCCAGAAGGGGGCCCCGGTTTCCCTGGTCTGGGCGAGGTGCTTGTTTCTGAATGAGAACTATTCATAGGGGCCTCTGAATCGCTCTTAGTCTGGCCCTTCACCTGCGACCCTACCAGGAACTAAATGCTCTAGACAATACAGCTCCCAGGGTCCCAGGGGCACTCAAGCCCCTCCATCAACAATAAGGTGGCAGAACAGGTGGGGAAATAGTATCATCTGTATGACTCATCACGGACTTCAATGAAGCCATGTTCCTCCCTTGTCTGATTTATCAGGGGCACAGAACACAATATCTTTCTGTTCTGCGCCCTCCGCTGTAAAAACAAATTTAAGATCTCCTGCTCCTTTGCTACATCAAATGTATCGTAGTAGCCAGCAGCCATCTTTCCTGAATGGAGAAGTGGCCAGTTGGTTACCATGGAGATGGGAGCTTGCGCCACAGGTGGTGTCTGACCCTGTGTACTCTAACACTTTTCTGAAGACATCTGCTGACATGTCTTACAAGCATAAAACAGCCTTTACGCACCTTTAAAACTTGTGCTTCTCTCTCTGACTGCAATTGTGAATGACAACCTCTGTGTTGATGCAGTGAATTGAGGAATACTTACCAAACATTGATTTTACTTTGATTATTACACCTAAGCATAATAGGATGTTGTGGTTGACTGAATTTGGGCATCTCAAAGCTAAATAGATGATAATTCAGTCAACGCTCTGAACATCTCAGGCAAGTAAGTGAAAAGCTGGGAAAAGGGGAGAGAGAGAGAGTGACAGAGAGAGAGTGTATCCATGGCAGACACGCACAAACAAACACACCCAATGTCAGGAGGTTAGAATGGAAACCTCCCCTGGAGAAACCACAGATGCAACGATCAGCTCTGTAAAAGGAGTTCTCTCTGTCCCTCTCTTTCTCTGAGCCTCCCACTCTGTAATCTTCAATTCAGAAGCCAGGCCATAAAGACGCACGCATCCATGCATGTGTGCATGCACACACACACATGAACACTTCTCCATGACACTATATCTCTGTCTCTGTTATGTATTTTGTTTGTGTTAGTTCTTTAAATGTGCTGTAATTTACAGTCTTATGATTGCTATTGCTTTAACTTATTTGAACACAGAACATAACTGACTAGTAAAAGGTTTGTATGTGGTCTGATTGAGAAGGCAAACTGCCAAAATGCACTTTTCTTTTTATTCAAAAAAACAACAACAACAAAAAAAAACACTTCATGTTCACTTCAAGGAATATGCCTGCATATTTGATCAAGTTTTCCCTACTATTGAGTTTATACTTTTCTGGAATGGTACAATGTCCGAGGTTTTAACATCCTTTTTTTGTGAAGATTTAAGTGGCTTCATTGATTATTTGTTAATTTTCAGGTTACTTGTGAAATAATTGTGTTGATCATGTATGTTGTGGCAGTTCCATACAAATCTACACTTAATCCAATTATACTTGACTGCTACAAATGTCTTTACTTGGGATTACAAGGAGATTCAAGATTGGTTTCATGGTGCTTTTATCAACCTTGTTTTCATCTGCATGTTTCCATTGTTTTTCCATACTTGGAACATTGTGAAGTACCTTTTGATGACTCTGTTTCCTAGAAGTTCTTGCTGCATAAACTTGACCTGACTTAACTTGTATACAGACATATTAACACATTAAGTGCTTGATGGCATTTTTTTCCTATTGGGGAGGTTTGCTGTGTAGTTTAATCCCTATGAGTCACCTTAACTTTTGTTTTGGGAAAAGGATATCCCTTTGTCACACAGTGCAGAAATATAGCGGATGATAGCAGTAACAAAAGCAGGTGGCCTCCCAAAACATATTTTTGACTGGGCTAAATTCCCCTTTAGTGTCTTGACTTAGAATGGAATTTAAATGTTTTTGCAATATAGATTTTAGGCTTTTGGGACAAGCAACCCAATGCTTTCTGGAATGCATTCCACTGTTCAACTCTGATCTGTTGCTGCATAATATTAGGAGGAACTATAGAGAAAATTGTCTCACTTGTTACTGATCAGACAGAAGACAGGGAAGCTGTGTGGGACCCAAAACAGATAAGATCTTGCTCTTGCAAACAGGAAGACAGATCTCCTCCTGCCAAGCTGTCCAAATATAAAAATAGGCCAATTTGTTTTCTATCTGATGAACAAAGTGCAAAGTGTTGCAACAGTGCAAAACATTTTCAACTTCACCCATCTTTTGCATTCCACATTGCATGAATGCACAGGAAGACTGAAAGCACGATATGTTTATTTATTTATTTTCATTTTCATTTTGCTGTGTGTAGTATTTACTGTTTCATTTCCCACAGACCAGAAGAAGCAAGGAATGAGGAAAAGAATAAGGAAGGTGTAAGTTATACCCAGTTGTAACGCGTTACTGTAATACTATTACTTTGTTCAGTAACTAGTAGTGAAAGGCATTACTCGTCTGAAAATGGTAATATTATTACAGCTTTCCCGAGCTAGTTACTTGCGTTACTTGCGTTACATTTGCCAGTCATACATATCATTCATCACACACAACGCACACAACATTCATTTGAACATAAGGTACTACCACCAACACCAAAATCCGAAATAAATAAGCTTGTTGCCTCGTACGCAGTAGAAGAAATGTTTCCTCTTTCTACCGTGGAATCGCCGTCTTTTCGAAAGATAATCGGCAAAATACCAATCGCAGGAAGAGACCAGCCGTTTTCCGATATTTGTTTTTACTTGATTGCACAAGTACAGTTGTTTGTACTTATTTGTGCTAGACAGTGTTTACATTAAGGAATTTAATATTTGTTTGTACTTGATTGCACAAGTACACTTGTTGCATGCGTCTGTTGTTGGCGTAATAAAGACTCTAAAGAACACTCCTCCTTTGCCTGTTCTCCCTCCATCTTATGCATCTCAGGCAATTATAGAGTTGTTAAGAAAAAAATGTAACTAGCAATATAACTAGTAATATAACTAGTTACTTTCTCCAGGGAGTAATAAAGTAAAGAAAGGCATTACTATTTTTGAGAGTAATATGTAATATGTAATGTATTCTTTTTTTGAGTAACTAGCCCCAACACTGAATTTGAAATAGTAATTCTAGTTACGTCTCTCGTTACTGCCAAAAGTAGCATTACTTCCAACACTGCTCTTTGTGTTTTGGTTCCTGTGTCTGGTTGTAAATGTTATAGTTTTGTTTCTTCAGTATTTTGGTTTTCTGTGCCTGATCTCTGTGCCCCTGTTGTGTTTCTGTCCTGTACACCTGTCCTGTATTGGTCTCTCCAGCCCTGCTCTTGTCTTGGTGCCAGCCACACCCTCATTGTTTCCTTTGCTAACCAATCCTAGTGTGTCCCTCCTTTATCCCCTGCCATCCCACTCCAGGTGTGTTTTGTTCTTGTGATTAGTTCTGTATGTATATATACCTGTATGATCACATTTTTCTTTGACAGTTCGTCCGTCGTTCCCCAGTGTTCTAGCCGTGTTTTTCTGCTTCTTGTGTTCTGCCCAGGTCCAGGATTAAACCTTCATTTTCTAAAGCTCCTGTTTGTTGTCTTTGTATTTAGCTATTGATATGCTCACTGATGGTGAGCATATCACTAGATTTTTTCGCTCCCTCCATGAGGAAGACCCTGCTTTGGCTCTCAAGGAGACTTTTGAGCGTGAGGCTCCATTCTCTGTGCCATCCAGCAGCGGCCAGCCATCTAGCCTTCTGGGTCCTGTGCTGCCTTCATTCCAGCCTCCCTACTGTCACTGCTTCCTCCTCTGGTCTCCCAACCGGCATTTCCATCTCAGACAGCTGCAGCCCCAAATCCTTTCCTGGGCTCCCACCTGGCTCTGGTGGCAGCCAGACCCAGAGGCTTCGTAGCAGGAAACACTGGGTTTCCTTGGACCATGTTGCCAACATGCCAGTCTCCTCCAAAGCCAGTCCGCCCAGCTCTGATCTCCTTCAGTGCCAGCCCAGTGACCACCAGTAACTGTTCCTCAGTCTCCAGTGCCTGTGTTGCAGCAGCCCCAGTCTCCTGTGCCTGTGCTGCAAGAGTCTCCTGTCTCTCCTGTGTTGCAACAATCCTCAGTACTTGTGCTGCAGCCTCAGCCCCAGTCTCCAGTGCCCATGCTGCAGCTTCTGCCTCAGTCTCCAGTGCTGCAGAAATCACATGTGCCTGAACAGCAACCAACTCCTGTGCAAGAGCTGCAGCAACCACCTTTTCTTGTGTTGTACCAGTCATGCTGCAGCCTCAGCACCCATCTCCTGTTCCCGTGCTGCAGCAGATTCAGTCT
>OMLF01021445.1:0-17343 GCA_900302615.1 Holocentrus rufus | reverse complement strand
GACCATTTTTATGTAAAAAAAAAATACAAGCATTCAGTGTTTAACCCAGAATTTTATCAATTTTATCATTTTCGAAAATGCTCTGACACACTTAGACCATCATGGGACACTAAAACACTCCACTGAAACTCAAACTGAAAGTCTGTGTTAGCAGGGTGACCTGTTACCTATTCAATGGGAGGGAAAAATCTGGGATTGCCTTTAATTGAACAACAAATTTTACCAAAAACATGACCGGCTGATATTTGATATCTAATAAAAGGCCACAGATCAGCATAATGTATCAAGAAACATTTATTGGTCTAATCATACTTTTTGTATCTTCTATGATAATTAAACATGCAGTTATAATGTGTGTGTGTGTGTGTGTGTGTGTGTGTGTGTGTGTGTGCATGAATGCTGTGCAGGAGCTGGAGCGTCTGAACCAGGTTCTGGAGGAGGAGAAACTGAAGTTTGAGGAGGTTGTGCTCGAGCTGAAGGCAGAACAAGAGCAGATCAAACTGTAAGACGAATACAAGCATCTATAATCTGGCCTGAAATTAAATATGCATGTCCCATATACTGATACTTGACGCACTAACCTGTAAATGTTCAATTTGTGTTGATGACAGAGACTTAGACGGCACATCTCAGTCCCTGAAAAATGTGGAGACTGAAAAAGAGGAGCTCAGCAGCTTAACAAAACTGCTTCAGAAATCCATTGAGGTATGAATTAAACAATAAAAGTGCAAATAAATGATGTTTCTCCATGAACCTAAACTTTGAAATGAATAATATTCACTGTGTTAATGAGGGCAGTCGCACTAATTCAAGGTCCTGGAAACAGAAGTACAAACACTCCTTTTTCACCCCCTGCAGGAGCTCTCCCAGGAGAAACAGCGAACTCTGGAGCTGCTGGGAGTGAAGAAGCAGGGGAAGACAGAGACGACAGACGAGACCTCAGAGTCAGCCTGCCGCAAGCCCGAGGACGCCAAGGACCCCGGGGACGTAGACCTGCTGCAGGACCTGCACCACATCGAGGAGCAAATGAAGATCCTGCTGGAGGAGAAGGAGCAGGCTGACGAGAAGTGAGTGAGATCTGAGTGTAACACGATGCAGAAATGCATTTTACAATCAGGCTTTGAAGTGCAACAAAAGTAAAGAAATGTGTGTCGGGGTCTTTGGTGCAGAGGCAAAAACTGCTTACTCACATCTTAGAGTTCCTGAATACATTTTGACATACACAGCACCTCACATACAGCAGCAGTGGGGCAATGAAAGAGATGATTTGCACGGTTTCCAAGGTGATGGAAAACCTGGAAAAGTCATGGAATTTTAAAACATCATTTTCCAGGCCTGGAAAAGTCATGAAATTAAGTAAAAATCATCAAAAGTTTTGGAAAAGTCATAGAATTTAATTTAGTTGTCTGTAAAGAAATGAATTACAGTTATCTTCCATGGATAGTCTTCCACGTGACATTTTGACGTGCAAGTCAGACTTTCTGTGGCTGTTGGCATAACATAACCTGCACTGATGCATGACTACATTATGCTCCTTCAATTTCATTTCTGTTCATGCTCTTGTAGGTTGTGAGTGGTTATGGAAATTTTATTATGGGTCCCTGAAAAGTCATGGACAAGTTTTGAAATATTGTCTGTGAAAATGTGTTGGAGCCCTGGATTTGACTCCTAGACTTTACACATCACTCCACGTATTGCTGCTGCCTTTGGAAAACCTCGCAACTCCAATTTTGGTGCTGCTCATGTATGCATTTCAGTTGTAGGATTGCACTGTTCATGAGAAAATTCTCCATCGTCTTGAGCTTATCTCTCTCAGAACACACTGGATGATGTCAAGAACACATAACCATCACCCTGAAATTGTGGCTGTTTATCTTGGTTTGTTAACATTTTTACCCATTAGTGACAATGTAGATCCATGTAAACACTGTTATTCTCAAAGCAGAAATTGATGTGGTCCAGTGTATTTAAAAAAGACGTTAAGATGCTGGGCTAAAAACACAAATCACACACAAATAAAACTTTGAAGTTATACAGTTATAGCAAAGCATAAATGTGCATGCATCAAAATACAGTTCTAAAAAAAAATAGCCTCTAGCTATTTTCTTTCCAGCTATCAGCCTAGTTACCATAGGAACGAAACACCTTGCAAAGCTTTACTCTGCCTCTTGATCAATTATATTAATCATTTTTATACCTATTTATATATGCACATACAAATATATATCTACCTACACTTAGTCATGATAATGTTCAAAACTCTGCCTTAATGCCCTCTCCTAAAAGAAATGAGAGCTCAGTGTAAGAGTGAAGAGTGATGCCTGAGGGTAAACTGGGATTGTATTTTGGCGTTCAAAGGGTCAAACATTCTGGCTTTCCCAGGGCTTCCTCACAGCTAATGGCAGAGTGAATGTAACTACTAGTGGAAATGTTTATTGATCCCTAAACAACCAGCCCATCGATCAGCACCAGTAAATGGGATATTACCGACAGGAGCTATTGACTGCGTCGCACTAATGTTCTGTTATGCAGCGCGCGATGTGAGAGATGGTCTTCACCCCACAGACGTCAGCGCCTGAGCTGGCAAAGGTCTTTTCCCATGATGCTTCCTGTGTATGACAGCAGTGTTGACCTGTGTGACATTGCATTTTCCATGAGCTTCTGAATTTGGTCTCTTCCCTTTGGTCACATATTAAATAATCAAATAGAAGTTCGTGCCATTCAAGTGCATGGTAGTATAAAGTGCAATAAACATAAATTATATGTGTTCAAATCTCAGTTTGTGAGAGTTTTTAATTACATTTTGTATTTTCATGTTAAGAGGAAATAATGATACTATTAAGCTATTATGAAACATGATTTGATTCTTTTCTACTGGTCGAAGTGACGTCAGGAATAAAAATCTATTGGCCTCTTGGAGAAAATGGTTCAGTTGGCTGGTGAATCAACCTTGTAATGACATTGCAGGTCTGCATGTGTGAAAGAGAGAGAGAGAGAGTGTGTGTGTGTGCGTGCATCTGTGTGTGTCCTGTATTACTCAGCGAGTGCAGAGTGGCACCAATAATTTTCAGCGGTAGAAGTTTGATTCCCACTGGGGCTTCTCATAAAAATCTATACACTCATGTCAGTGAAAGGCACCTTTGATAAAAGCATCCGCCAGCTGGCATGACATCACCGGCGTAGGCAAATCTCCAATTTCCAACATGTTATCTTTTCCAACATGTTATCTTTTCAGGAACTAGAAAAAAACAACATAATTTCCATATTTAAGTTTATCCAGTGGGGTTTGAAAGGGTTTCAGAAGCCCAAGGTTGGGAAAAATGTTCTCAATTTATAATGAATTGTGCAACCCTGAAAAATGAAAATCATCAAAATTGGAGATATGAGGTTTTTGCATGACAATAGCATCTTGCAGAAATTTCTTTATGTTGTGCGTGTGTCTTGTATGCATTCTCTCTCTCTCTTTGCAGGCTGAGGGTGAACGAGAAGCGGGCCAAAGTCCTGCAGGAGGAGAGGGAGTACTACTCGTCCCACGCCCAGACGCTGCAGCAGTCGCTCAAGCAGCTCACCGCTGACAAGCAGCAGACGGAGGCCGAGCTCAAGGCAAGCCAGCATGACTCAGCCTCCTTGAGGTTGGATTCACACACAGATGAAATGTAGTTTGAAGTCACTTTAAAGGTCCCGCATTGTTTGGCTGTCATCGTTATGTTTTTAAATGTATTGTGGCTCAGAATAAGAGTGCCGAAGTCCTTAGAGGCAGAACAGTCAGTGTTTATTGGACTCTCATCACATCAATCCAGTTCAAATGAGGTAAGCCTGCCAAGTGAAGGCTTTTCAGTCCAAATGCAGCAAATTCAAAGGATTTTAGCAATTGTTTAGCAAGTCCAATTGTGATGTGCTGTCTGGATTTAGTCTGAAACTGCCTGTAAGAAACAGAATGGGTTTATGAAAAAGCAATAACTTTGAATTTAACCACCCAAAATAAATCAATAAATGAATAACATTGCCTTTACAAACATCTTCTATCACATATGTGCATAAATAGATTAAACTTTTATTTATTTATTTTTTTTATACAGCCCTTTACGGTCTAATCTGTAACTGCAGTGTGATGACTGTTGTGGGTGTTGCTCATGCAGTGATATAAATTGACTGAGAGCATTTTGTGGTTCTGAAATTTATTGCTTCTGTGGTTCTGATCTAGTTACTGACAGTATGCAGGATCTAAAAATGAATAAGATTTTCATGTGTTTTGGGGCTGTGAATGGCACTAGATAGGTTTAACTGTAGTCTTCAAAGAAATCCAAAAAGCTCGTTCTCCACACACTACAAGCCACCGACAAGTAAAACCCAAACATTTTTAACATTTTAATCCTTCACACATTACCTCTGGTGTCTGGTATAATGATCCTTTGTACTAATAACAGGGTGAGCGCCTGCATAAAAACCTGACTTGTACATTAGCCTGCAGGGGGCGGGGTGAGAGTGGGATGTTATAAAGTCACGGATGTTTCACTGAATCAGGTCCATTACGCCCTCACACATCTCAGCAGTAAATTCTCCTTCTCTTTTGCACTCGGTCTCACTATCTGAGTCTCTTTGGCATGAGGAGGTGGATATCACATTACACTTACTGCAACAAAAGAAAAATATCCATTCTCCTTTCCTTCCCAGATTCTCTGTATTAAAATACTTCCCTGTCCTCTCTGCTCCATCTCCATTACCTCTTTACTTCACCTCAGTCACACAAAGTCTGAGTGAACAATTCAATTCAGTTCAGTTCCATTCAGTTCAATTCAAAGCACTTTACTTTCCATTAGGAACTTTGGTGTTCAGTGGTGGCATACACAATAAGAAAATATAACTAAAATACATCACATATCACATATATACATGTAAAAAAAACAGCTCTTCCTCCTTTCTTCATCCAGACAGGGTCAAACAGAATAATTTGCAAAATATTTACTTAATTTACAGTCATATTAAAATATTACTGCTGAATTGCCTTTGAGCAAGTTGCCTACCTCAAGTTACTTTCCTCAGCCAACTGGTTATACTGGACAGACTGAGTCTGAAACCTGATCCCAACCTGCCTCATAACTATCAGCCAGGCTGGTGCTGTAAATAACAATGTGCTCTTGGGTTTTTGTTGACTGGCTGATACTTTGTGCTAAGGTTGTGCAACCTTAGCACAAAGGCTTGGCAACCTTAAATATTGTCGTACTGAAGAAATTCCACATATTTAGTTGCTCCTTCAGAATTATTTTGTTACAGTGTGGAAAAACATCACTTAGACCATCATGGGACACAAAAATTGTCTGTAGAAAGCTGTGCTAATTTAGTCGTGTTAGCTGCTTAAGCTGTTTGAGGCAGGTCACTTTGCAGATTAAACAGACTGCCACCACTTGAGTAAAATAATAACCTTATGTCCATTATATCAACATCCTAAGCCAAATATTGGCTTTACAAACCAGATATATCATGTTATATCAGATATGTCATCAGCCTAGTTCTTAGTCAACCCGTGCATTTAAATAAGGCGTTCCAACATCCTGTATGTATTCTGTCTTGTGTTTCCCAGGCAGAGATGGAGTCTCGGTTGGAGCTGGAGCAGAAGCTGAAGCTGGCTGAGGAGGCCCTGCAGGACCTGGAGAAGGGCCTGAACACACTGGAGCGCACCAAGGAGAGAGACGAGAGGATGAAGGGGGACGTCAGTCAGCTGAGGAGTGAGTGCACACGCTGATGTGTGTGTTTCTGAGGACAGAGATGGGTTAGCCACAATGTGTAAACGAGCAGAAGCCATGAAACCTCAAGAGTGTATTTTATCTGATCGAGTCTTGTTGATCCAGCCTTTGAGTTTATTAGTGGATCTGTGCATGGCGGGAGAGAGAGCACATTTTCTTTTAGTTCAGTGGGAATTGTAAATCTCAAAGATGAAATATCAACGAGAGCAGAAGTTGCAGAACTCGAGAGTTTATTGAAACAAGAGCTACTTGGCTTTTCACTCTCATGCTGAATGTACCAGTGGATTATATTCTACAGACTCTGCAAAGGCCTTTGAGTTCTGCTCCGCCAGCCAGGATGCTATATGGCGTTTGGCTCTACTTCCCGGTCAAATATGTACAGACACGCAAATGCAAATGCCCCTGCACACACGAGTACAAATCCTAATGTACACTAATCTGCAAACAAATGTCGTTTAAAAGACACACAAGCACATGCAAAAACACTGGGCTGCAGCTCTGTGCACGCACACCACAGAGCTGCACTGCATAACCAGTCTGTCGCTTACTGCCCTCTGCTGGTTTGAGTAGGTACTACATGCTCTTCAGTGTGCTTTCTCTGATGCAACTAGTTTCTCACCAGAGGAAATAATAATACTTCTGGCATTTATCAGTCAAGATTATGAAATGTGTGTTTGAGTGTGTGTTGTGCATGTTACATGGGTTTAATGGCAGCCAGCTGGTCTAAATGTGTGATCCTTGAGAGAGTCCAAGTAGATCCACTGAAAAATAAAAAAACTAATTTTACATTCATTCACTAAAAATAACTGAAATCAGACGGTATATGAATACTTCCTCTAAATATAGGTTTCACCCTCACTACTATTCCTGTGTGTGTGTGTGTTCTCAACCAGAGTTCTTCGAGGAGTGCATCTGTGCAGCAGAGATCGAGGCGAAGCTCCCATCTATAATGAAGAACGCCGTGTATCTCCACAAAGCCGCTGCACGCCGAATCAAGAGCTGCCGAATCCAGAGGAGAGCCTCCAAGCGCCACTGGTGTACGTCTGCACATCGCACGCCGATGATCACAACATCTGAGTCTGGCAGCATCCATATTTTATAGTTGAATTAATTTGTGTTCCCTACTTCTGGAGAAAAACTCTCAGTTTTCTCATTTTACCCAGAAAGCATTTCACGGTTCAGGGAATTCTTTGCACTCGAACTCTGGTTTGAAAATGTAAAACGTAAATAAAATCACTGTTATTGTAATTGTTATTAGTGGTGGTGGTAGGGAGAAGTAGTAATATACTGTATATTATCATATCTGTCAGTGGTAATAATATTAATAACACTAGTATGTTTATCTATATGTTTGTTATCTAATGAAGTCTCATTTTGATGCCCCTCTGCAGTGAAACACTCCAGGTCATTTGCTGTCTCCCAAAACGACAGTGACAACATGGAGGACCTGAGGGAGACCGCCCTGCGACTGACCGCCGACAGCAGCTTCAGAGAGCGCGTGTACAGCATCATCGGTCACAAGGACGCCACAAACTCAACAGAGGACTGAGGGGTGGAGGGGGGTGGGGAGGTGAAGGGCGGCCTAAAGGAGGAGAAATGGTCCTTAGCTTCACCTCAGTCATGTGACACCTAGAGATCTGCTCCTCTTCCCACCAGTAAAATAGCTGAATGAACGGCACACAATTATCTATTAGAAGACGTCTCCAGTTGGATTCAAACACTATGCAAAATCCCAAAGGGCTCAATCAATATGAGACTTAACGGACACTGAATAAAACCTTTATAAAGCCTGATACAGGTGACACGATGGGTCTGCAGCCCTTTTATTCATGAAGGGCCCCTATCTGACAAAGTTCTGTCACAGGATCTGCTCCCAAGAACCTTTTGCCTTTTTCTGATATGATTTAGCAAAAATTAAATTTAGACAGATTAGATTTCTAGAGGGGGGGTTATAAGAATGGGAAGAGTGAAACCTGATCTCAAAATAGCTTTTTGTCAATAAAGTTAAAGATAAAAATTGTGTTAAACTAGTAACCTTAATGTAATAAATGAGTAATTTAATAACACATTGAAGTGTTCGGTAGTTCCTCCTTCATCAGAGACTCCTGAAGCCCAGACCTCATGTCATAGTGTGATATAACTTAACACTGTGAAATTAAGTATAAATAATTAACAATATATAGATAATAATGTGTAAACAATGACTATCAGATTGTCACCAGTGTGTGACTATAGCATGTTACCTTGAATTTCTAATGTCTGAGACATTTTCACTACTTTTTGAACAAATATTTGTGGCACCAATTCAGTGTTTCTTTGTCAAATAACACATGCAATGCAAATCCATCTTGAAAAATGTTTGTATTTATTATTCTGGGATTGATTGTATGCACAGATTGTGTCCTTTTCTAAACAGAGTTGTATTTTGGGGTTGATGAAAACAATGAAATCACAGATATGTCTCTGATATCGTCCTTCACCACTTCATCTCTGCTACATCGAAAACTCTGTCCTTGGCAATCTAACTCGATCTAATTCACTCAAGCAAGCATATTATGATAATGTACAAATGATAAGTTAACTAAACATGGGGAATGATGCGGAAAAGAAGCTCAACATGTTAAAGGTAAGGGATTAAGGAACATAACGTTTGAGTTGTATGGACTGAACGACATGCCTTGATGTTAATAAAGCTGTGTTTGAACCTTGTACATGTTACAGCTGTCATTTCTGCAGGCAAAAGGCTATAGCTTCCTCTCTGGGTGAACTCCCAGCTTTGCAGTCTCAGACCCTGAACAGACGGCCTTGTTACCGATTAAGACGGATCCAGACTCTCGGTTTGGATGGAGAGCGTTTCCATCACAGGAGTGTGTTTCACTGACTTGTCCGACTCCTTCACATACAGGTTAGCTACAGAAAAAGGGGCTGCGCTTGGGAGGAAGAGCTGTGTGCGGCAGGAGAGCAGGAGACGTCACCATGCTCGCGCTCATCACCAGGACCTGGAGCAGAGACAACAGAGGATCAGAGCAATGAATTGTGGGTATGCACAGTGGGGCCTGGGGTCAATATTTTTATAAAAGGGCAGTTTTTGTTCTAATTGTCTGAGTCATGTTTTAAAACATAAAAATACCCCATAAACCTGTAACCACATTACCGATAATTTAAATATCCATGGAGAAATCTGGTATCTGTTGCATTTTGTTTAGCCACTGTCCAAAAATGAAATGCTTAGTGGAAAGATAAGAATTATTAATATTTTATTATTACAGAAGATAAAGTGAACATTTGCGTTTTAATAAATCTGTGTGTTGCCCCGGCTTTATAAAAGCAATAAAACACTTGAAGCTGTGCAGCGGGCTGAGGCAAAGCCTCTTGTGGCTTATTACTTCATCAATTCACTTAATTCAAATTGTAAAATGAAACCACAAGACACATAATAGAAATACAGCTTTCACTGTGAGCAATGTCTTTATAGAGTGGATGTCAGGCAAAAGATTTCTAGTCAGATGGTTTCAGGCTTTTTCAAATATAATCCATCATCTGAATTGACTGACTGCAAATCATTTGACCCCAGATTTGACAGACAGACACAACAGACATTTCTGACACATCACGGAGATTTGATCTTTTAAAAGCCGCCTGAACAGAGAAAAACTACAATCTGTGGCCCGGATGGTCAAAATCAGATTTTCTGTGTAAACTCAGGCAAAAGGCTGCAGTCGTGCTGTCTCTGACCTAATGCAGTTTTCTATTGTCATTTTTTATACAAATATATTCTGGATGAACAAATGCATCTTTTCAGCCACCAGCATAAGTACCCATAAATCTGCCATCTCATGCCTCTACCCTTACATCACCTCCCTGTGATTATCTGGTGGGAACAGCGTGGCTCGAGTCGGTGCCATAAGCCTGTCCTCGTCTAATGCTGCATTTCACTTTCATTTGGGCTTTTATCTCAGCGGTTGAGCGTGTTAGCAGGTATCAGGCGCGTGACTGTCTGAAACGCCGGTTCCAGTTTAATTGCTGAGTTCGCCACAGATAACCTGGGGGGTCCGGCGGCTGATTCTGTGGGCCCAAGGCCTTGAGGGATTTCTTTCTGAATGAGTGAAGTGGAGGAATGCACCGTGAGCAGCACTGCAGTAATTTTCCTGTCCTATACAGATGTCAATATCGCAACCTGACGGCGCGTTTTTTTTTTTTTTTTTCAATAACACTCTGTGCAAAACTGCCAGAATGTGCCGGGCTCTTCTGCCAGAGAGCTTCCCCGCAGGCAGCCCCTTCACATTCCCACGCACTCCGATCAGTCATTCACCTCCCGCTGCTCCGGCCCAATTGCTATCACTATGGCAACAGCTACATCTGAGGGCTAAAACCCATGTGTATCTCCCTTTCTCTCTGTTTTTTTTTTTTTTTTAATCTGAGAGATTGTGGGATTAGCGCTGCCAGAGGCCTTTAAAACCTGTTGTTGGCTTGCATGTCAGCCCATGTGCACATGCATGTTTTTCTGCACTGTCAAGTCAGGGTCAGTGTGGTTGAGCGTTGCTGTGTTTTAATTACAAACAGAGCAGCAACAGCACACAATGAGACAAAAAAAAGGCATTGCATAACCTGTGATTAAGTCAGACTTTAAAGAGCACCATGAATACTAAGCGCATACCTGTCGACCTTGCCACAGTCACAAGCCGACTGTTTGTCCCTGCAGGTCTCAGGAGCAGATCGACTGTGGTGGAGGGGGGAGTCAGGAGGCGTCTGTCCTTCTGAGCGCTTCACTGTTTACTGTTATATGACATGACGAGGGGAGACAGAGGAGTCCTGGAGGATCTGGGAGGGAGGCTGAGGGGGAGAAAGAGCACCTCTGCTGCAGAAACCTGCGTCCTCCAATGCTTCATCAGCACCGGGCTCATGCAAAGAGCCCCCCTGTGCTGCATTGTCAGCGGTTAGGTAAAGACAGTCTCCAGCCCGGGGCTCGGCGCTTCTATATCTAGCTGTATCACAGTGTGTACAAAAGGATCCCTCATTGGCTTGGGGGGGTCTAGAACCATTTTTTTCCTGCTATTTTCCTATTCTTAATTTTCCCTTTAAGGAGCGCTCCCTTAAAAGCCCCTGCAGTTGTCATGGAGTTGTGCTTCCCGGTAAACAATGACTCTTTTCATTCCAGCACAGCTTTCAGTCCAGTAGCTGAGATAGCCAGAGCAGAGGGCAGAGAGAAAGAGAGGAGGGGCTGCGCTGCTGCACAAGGCAGTTCTCTTTATACTCTCGTCTTATATGAAGTCCATGTCCCACACAGGCGAACTGTTCATTCAAACCAGTTGATGTAGTTTGTAGTTTCATTCCATCCACACTACAAAATTATATCTTCATTTGGTTTGCTTTGATGGGAATTACAAGTAAAAATGATCGATGAAAAATGATTCAAAGCAATTGATGGGTAAAGTTATGTAAAATAACACAATAACTGCGATGGTTCTTCATGGGAACTTGGGTAAAGCTGTTGAGAAATGAAGGCCATAATGAAGGCTGGAGCCAAGCACATGACCAGAAGTAAGGAGAGCTCAACAGAGTTGGAGGTTCACTTCTCATCCAGGCTGGCTTTGAGCTGGGCTTCCAGGGCCATCTTGTCAAAAGTACGCATGTTGGTCTCCTCCCGCACCCTGTCCCGCACGTGGAAGGAGGCGCGGGCCACAGAGCGGGCGCTCTCCAGCACGGCCCGCTTCTCCTTGAAGATCTGCTCGCTCTTCTCCAGCTTCCTCTCGATGGACTGGAGAAGCTCCAGGCGCCTCTGCTTCTCCTCCTCCTCCACGCGCTGCCTGTTGAGCCTCTGCAGCTTCTCCTTCTCCTGGCGGCTCTGAATGGCCCGCTGGGCTTTCTCCTTGGCCCTCTCCTCCGCCACCAGCATTGCCTGCTGGGCCCGTTTCTCCGCCTCCTTCACACGCGCCTCCAGCTGCTGCTGCTGCTGCCGCTCACGCTTCTCTGCCGCCTTGCGTGCTTTCTGGATTTGCTTCTCCTCACGCTTGGCCTTCTCTTTCAGCTCCTGGCCTCGACGCTCGACTATCTGTTCGTAATTCTCCAGGGAGCGGCTGAGTTTCTGCTCTGCTGTCCTCTTGGCCTCCTCTCTCTCCTCCTCCTCCCGGCGGGAGATCTCCTGTATGATGGCAGCGTGCCGTCTTCTCTCCGCTCTGTTCAAACCCCGTCTCTCCTCCTGGGCTTGGTGCTCCTTCTCCTGCCTCTTCAGCTCGGCCATGGTGAGCTTCTCATTTAGCAGCAGCCTCTCCTGCTCCAGGACGGCCGCTCTGTCCTCCTCCAAGGCCTTCAGGTTCTGCTCCTGCAAGCTCTTCTTCTGCTTCTCCTCCTGGGCCGCCTGCTGCAGCCTCTGCAGACGGTTGCGCTCCTGCTGCTCGGCCAGCTCCCTCCACCGCTCCTCGTTCTCCGCCGCCTGCCTCAGCTTGGCGGCCGCCGACTCCCGTTCCTGCTGGCTGAGCCTGCGCTGGCGTGTCGACACCTGGGACTGCCACGCCCGCTGGCACTGCAGCACCGCGCGCTGCTTCTCCCTGTCCTCCTGCTCCCGCCGTAGCTCATCCATGCGCCGCTCACTGTCCCACTGAAGGTGAGCCACATAGCGGGTCTGACTCATGATGTCCTCTTCCTGGTATCTGGCGAGCATCAAAGCTGCGATCTTACGGTCTCTCTCGGGCACAGCCTTCAGGCCTCGGCGTTTTACCTCCTTAACTATGCGCTCCACCTTCTGTGTGGTCTGAGGAGAGTGGCTCAGGTCGCCCAGACTGAGGCTGCGGCCCATGAGGGAGTTGAAAGTGGCCAGGGTGCGAGCACGGGGACTGGAGACTTTAGCCCAGTGGTCTCGTGCACCATCCCAACTGTAGGAGGACGAGGCACCAGACTCTGATGAGGTGCATGTTGTGGTCGTTGTGGTGTTGGAGGTGGAGGAGCAGACCATATCCATCCTCCGCTGTAAGGACTCCAGCGAATGGCTTTTTCCTCGCACCTTGGACTGAAATCCGAGGTGTCCGTTGTGCTGAGAGAACAGTCCTCCCGTTATGCCATTGAGAGGCGTCGCAGGGCTCTGGGCTGCAGACTTTGACACCGAGGATGTTAATGTGGTGTTGGCTCTTGGGAACGCGGGGGGCTTCGGGGTAGATCTGGGGAAGGTGTTCGACGATTTCCCGCCAGACTTCCTGACGACTGCTGGAGGGCCGGACGAGAGCGGTCGCGTGGCTTTTACTTGTTCAGAGGATGAGGACAGCGAGGGCTTAGCGGAGTAAACACCTTTAGAGGATGACATTGAACTCGCTGAACCAGTTTTTGAGGAATGAGCGGAGCCAGTGTGGACGGACTTAGGGGAGGTGCTAAGACTGGAGGGGGAGGCCTTAGATAAAAGAGCTGTACCTGTTTTAGAGGTCGTACCTAACGCTGTGGCTCTAGGGGACGATCCAAAATCAGGGGCTGAGCTAGAGGTCGCCGGCCCAGATACAGAGGGCTGGGGGGAGCCAGAAGTGACTTTGTGCTGCTGTTCCGCTGAGGAGGATGACGTGCTGCTGTTGCCATTGACTGCAGCCTGCAAGATCCTCCTCTTTTCCTCCCTGACAATCCTCTCCCTCTCCTCCCTGCACTGCCGGAGTTTAGCATGTCTGTCCCTCTCGTAGACTTCAAACAGCCCCGTTGCTACTCGCATGGAGCGGCCGGGAGCCTCGCGGGCAAAGTCAGCCAGTGGGCGGGGCAGGAGCTCCACCGGTTTGACCCCACATCGGGCACACGCCTCCAGAGAGCGGGGGCTAGTCAGGACGTAGCGGCTGCCCTCTGCGGCTGGCGAGTCGAAGTTGTAAAGGTCCAGGTGCAGCTTGGGCGATGATTCACGCTCGGTCTGAGTCTGTGTCGGCGCAGGTGCGATCTCCTGAGACGTGGCCTCTGGAACCGCCGAAGATGCAGTGTGGCAGGGGCTGGTCTCCGAGCTACCGGTGGGTGGGGTCTCAAAACCGGCGTCCCCATCGTCCTCTGCTGCCATGTCATCGCCCTGCTCTGGCAGCCGAGGGGCTTCGGTGGCCACAGTTGGTGTTTCAAGCTGTGGGCCTTTGCACTTATTCTGATCCTCAACCTCCGAGGGGTCGACCATAGTTGGCTTATACTGCAGGTAGAGGGTGGGAGGGGACAAAGGAAACGATGGAAGGGGGGTGTATGACACATGAAGAGGAGTGGATAAAATAGTAAGACAAGGTTCAATCAGAGGATTATAGCATTCTGTCCACAGCTTAAGAGAGATGCAGCCTGTGGGGGAGGGGGGGTCAGGTTGAGAAATGCATGCATGCATGCACACATATTCATGCACCCAATGATTTTACACCAGATGAGACATTTTTCCCTTCAGGGAAATTACATAACACATGAAAAACACCACATTCCTTTAATAGAGAATCTATTTTTGGAAGAGTTACTAGGTTGAAATAATTTGATTACTCATACAATATTTTTCACTCTATCACACAATCAACCCACCAATAGATAACTTATAATCATACCAAGCCCTGTAGAATACAAATTATTAAACAGCTGCTAATAGCTTGATTAAAATGGCTTGAAAAACACAGAAATATCTGGTAAACAAGCCTTGCACAAATCTATTATGTACTCCTGCTCACTATCATGGGCTCACTAGACTACTCCTCACAAATAGTGAAGGCCTATACTTTTCTATTGAATCTATTGAATTAAGTAGCGTCTAGGCCGAGAATACTTGCTCCTCCTCGTAAATGAATGATTTAAGGCCGAATTCTGAAAATCGATAAAAAGATATCGATAATATTTGGTATGGTGTTACAGAAGGCCATTTAAACTGGTATTTCATCCTATGAATTGGTTGCCTTTCACGCAGTGGCGCACCACGCAAAAGCGAACTGACCTGCCAGTTTGCACAACGTTTTCTGAACCGATGCTTTGTTCCACTTTATTCCGTCCACTCTCCCTTGTTCCCTGCATAATATCAGGTTTCAGAGAAAAGGCTCTGGCCGTCGACCCAGCGATGGACCGTCACATCGTTGCAGCCTCAAGCGACGCGACAGACACAGACGGAGCCTTTCGCAGTCTGCCTGTCTGCTGAGCGCAAATGTCAAATCAGTGCCGTCCCCGGCTCAATAAACTCACAAAATCGTCTCCAGAGGAAAATTAGAGTGTTCTTCTCACAAAAAAATGAGCTGAGTGTTTCCTTCTGTCCAGTTTCCTCTGATCCTCCCTCGGCAATGTGCATCCAGTAAACATCAGCGGTCCCCACCTGCTATTCAGCATCCCTCCATCTCAGGCCTCCTTAGCTCCGCCTGCTTGTGGCAAATATGCTAAAAATACAGTCTGCTCACTGCAATTAGCCTACCATTTGTTCACTGAAGTCATGCTCTCAGCTTTTAACATGATACAAAGGTGGTGAACATATAAGCCTTGGAGCCAAGTTCCCTCCACATGCCTATTTATAACACAAGCATTGTTCTGTGGATGGATGTAAAAGTCTCTTCATAATAACTTTCCAGATTATTTTATTTCTTTCAAAATTGTTTTGCACTGCTAAATAATAACCATTGCGGTATATAAAAGTTCCATTGTGCCCCAAAGGACTGGACTACACACTCAGAAATCATAAAAATCATAAAATAAGTCGACGTGATTTTACAGCAGTTCAAGGGGAATCCTGGCTGCTATCAAATAAAAATGAGTATCCAGCATTTCTATAAATAGAATTTCAAAAACCTGTGCAGGCTGGCCCGAGCATAAAAACTCACTTCACCGTGCATAATAGCTGCCATCTGCCGTCCCTCCCACCTCTGAAATGACCCAGACTGTAATTACTCAACATGGCCACTAGGCAGCACTGTGATGTTGTAGATTTATGTTTTTGGTTTTCTTAAACCTCGTGGGGAATCGGCCAATCAGCATCACGAGCGTCTACGAGAGCTATAACAGGGTTTATGTGCACCCTGCTGTCGGCCTATACGTTATGATAAAGGACCGTCAGCATGACGTCACATCTGGAGGACCTGTCTGGGTTATAAGAACAATATCAAGAAATTTTAACCCAAATAATATCTAAACCCTGATAAATGTTGCTGTAAATACTGTTGATTAATCATCCCATGTCAGCTGTATGAGAGGAGAAACAACTTATCTTCATTAAATATTACATCAGTGTTGGGCATCATGGTGTCTCCATGGTAACGCCTCACCGAGAGAGGCCTTTTTTCTGCTTGAAGTTTGCATGATGTTTCCACATACACATCAAAGACTTGCAAATCTGATGGACTGGACACTATAAATCTACCTGTCTGTCTGAGCTGACCTGTGATGGATCGGCATTCCCTTCCTTTCACCAAGTGCATGCTGGGAGAGGCTCCACCTGCACATGTACCTGAATAAGGAGTCAATAACAATGATTGTAGGAATGAAAACCAACAGGAATGTTTGCTGTTTAATAATATTATACTTTATTGATGTTTTATCCATGTTGATATTTTTTGCACTGCTTCCCCTCCAGTTGCCCCACAGGGAGGTCGAAGGTCAGGATGTGAGACAGAACAGCAGTCCTGGAGCTGGTATGGATTCAGTGTTTTGCTCTCAGGCACTTCAGTAGGTATGGATGGCTTGAACCTAAAAATACTTCTCTGCTCAGCCATGTTTTTCTGTATTTACTACTACTACTCTACTACTAATGTACTACTAATGTGCTGCTACTGCACTGCTGCTATACTGCTTTGACCACAACAACTACAACTACTGCACTAGTATTGGTGCAACTACTGCTACCACTAGCACTACTTTTAATATTACAAATTAGGACTGGTTAGTATATTAATATTGGTATATCAATATCAATATTTATTATATCATATTATTATATCAGCTTAATCAATATTTTTTTTCTTCTCAATGTAATGGTGACAAGTGGGGTGACGTGTGTATGCACTGATACTTAATTCACATATGAAGAAAAATAAAGTTATCTAATTGAATTGAATTGCGATAAGAGATTCTACGTTGTCTGGGATTTTGGATATTGTAGTTTCATGATATAGCAGAGCTGTTGCCTTTTGCCTGGTTTTGAAGGCTGCATTACAGTGAAGGGATGCAATTTTCTGAACTTATTAGCCTGTTCTAGCTGTTCCATTGTTTGCCTCTACACACCAATATGTTATGAAAGCACCAGTAGTCATTTCTATAGCATCATCACAACACACAATGGAGAGATTTGATCAAGGATACCATGATATTTAAGTATGTCCATATCGCCCGGTCCTATTACACATTCTGTAGAACTAGCAGCAGCAGCAGTAGTTGTAGTAGTAGCAGTTGTAACAGTAGAAATGTTTATTTCTGTATTGTATTTCTTTCACCACCCACCTATTAACACCACCACCACCATGATTAACAGAAGGGATTCATCCCAGTATGAGCACTGGTCTGGTCCGGTCCAGTCAGATTGGGACGACGGAGGATTAGGTAACTCCTGGTGGAAGTCGCAGTGATGATGACCCACTAAACTCTTGACCCGGTGTGGGGAACAGTGCGAGTTTAATTGGCCCCGCCCGCGACTCGTATCAGAGGGACAGTG
>OMLF01021444.1:51086-84174 GCA_900302615.1 Holocentrus rufus | reverse complement strand
ACACACTTCTGGGATCCTACTGCCACACTAACAAGGTATAATGAAATTAAGTCTGTGATTATAATTTTGCATATGCCGTAGCAGTTGAGCTTGCCTGTAATGCCCCTTTCACATCACATTGTAGAGTATCTGAATTGAAAACACAGTGAGAAGAAATAACACTCAAAATCAGGCCCATTTTTCACTCTCTCTACTTGAAAAGTCTCTGTTGAATAAAATGAAAACAAAAATGATCTCTTTCCTTTCGGATCTTCTTGACAGTTACCAGTAACAAAAGTTGATGCTCTTGAAGGGAAATGAACAAACTGGAAACTCACATTCTCAGTTGGAAAAATCAACATGTGACAAAGTTCTAGAAATCAATGGCAGGATTGAGAATTGCCCTTGTGGTTGATGACTGGTGATGGTTTTTGTATCTTTTGGTTTGTATGTATTTGTTTGATGGCAACGGAAACACTTTAACCTTAAGTGCCACCACACTGCTTCAACCAATTCAAATGTTGAAGCTGAAATATTTTCATATTCTAACTATTTCTGTATGGAAATTAAATGCCAGATCAAGTGCACTCATCTAACATTATTTGAGCATCAGGTGAAAAATATTCATATCTTTTAAACTTTTTCATCACAAAACTTACATTCTACCCCTTCTGGTAAGATTATTATGAAATGTCTGAGGGTCTTCAGTCATGACAAGCTTTTCTCTCACACCCCAATGAGAAATCAGCCTCTTTCTCTCTGTGTCTCTTCCTCTTCTGATTTATTTCCTTTAAAGTGAAATTCTTGTCTCCCACCTCCTCTATCTCTCTATTTCTATTTCTCAGGTAAGACTGAGGCACTTTCTCACACCCAGATGAATAAATCAGAGTCTTTCTCTGACGGTCTCGCTGTTTCTTTTTGTGTCAGATATGAGAGACAGACTGGGTCACCTGCAAGAGGCGCAGAATGACTCTGAGGGCTTCACCACCATAGAGCTGGACGACCTGTCTGACCTGCAAGGAGCAGCAGCAGCAGCAGCAGCAAACCCTGACCAGGACCTGGATGGCGTCTTGCAGGAGGCCCAGCAGATCCGCCTCGAGATCCAGCAGATCCAACAGGACATCGGTGACCTCAAGGATGTGAACTACCAGGCCTTGAACAACACCTCGCATCTCAGTGACACGCAGCGGGACTCCAATGCCATCGCAGCGGATATCAAACGGACAGGGGAAGATGTGCTGCAGCGGCTGCATAAGATGAACGCTCTCAGCGGGGAGGTGGAGGCCCAGCGTGGCAGCACGGACCCCGTCGCGCGCATCGCTCGAACGCAGTACGCGTGTCTCAGCAACGCTTTCCGCGAGGTGATGTTCAACTACAACGACACCGAGATGAGCCACAAGGAGGCCTGCAAACGGCAGATCCAGCGGCAGATGGAGGTGGTGGGCAGGGAGGTCAGCGAGGAGGAGCTGGAGGAGATGATGGAGAGCGGGCAGTGGAATGTGTTCAGCGTCCAGGCGGAGGGGAAGACGGCCCGCTCGGCCTTCATCGAGATTGAGAGCCGTCACAAGGAGCTGATGGAGCTGGAGAAGCGAATCCATTGGGTCCGGGAGCTGTTCCTGGACGTGGCGGTGCTGACCCAGGAACAGGGGGCAGCCATCGACAACATCCAGATGAATGTCCAAAACACTGAGGCAACTGTGCAGGACACCATCGTCCATCTGGAAAATGCCACTACATATGATAAAAACAATCCCTTCAAGAAGTTATTTTGTTGCTGCTTTCCATGTTTTAAAAATTAGTTTGAGGGAGGGCCAATACAGATGCATGAAGCAGGTCTACTTCCTGTCCAACAGGCAGTAACACATAACAGCAGTCCCTTAAGAAATGCTGTTTTCTGCTTTCCATATCATGGCCATTAGGTCTAGTGAGGGACAATTTTGAGATAATAACTAGGTCTATCTCTGAAATGGTAAAATAAACACTACAGGCTTATTATACAAGAACAATCCCTTCAAGAAACTGTTTTGTGCTGCTTTATGATCATTAGGTCTACTTGTTTTGTAGTTGTATGTTGTGTAGTGAAATATTATTTAAATGATTTAAAGATGCTGATGAAACGAAAGTAAAAATAAACTTTGAGCCTTTTTTAAATGGGGTATGCGGTCATGGTCATCCATTTACAAATTAAAAGGCAGTTAGATGACAAAGTTGAACGCACAAATGCAAGCTGCGCCGAGGCTCTATATTTATTCGCTTTGGCAGAAAAAGAAGCGAACATGACATGCGCCTGTGACGGATTACGACCTTTCCGGACACCGACCAGAAATTGGTAAGTGTTTGAATTGCGGGGGGCAACGAGAAGGCGTGATCTTCCGCATTAGCACCTTCAGCGGGCAAAGTGTTACTTTCTTGTGTGTGTGAGTGCGGCATCTCTCATGAGCTCTGGGCTGACTCCTGCACATGTTGAAACTTGGTAATATCACGGAGAGAAAAAAGGGGAAATGATTCTTTCCGCGCCCGACTCTTCTGCGTTCGCGACTTTTATAGTGTAGGACCGCTTGAACTCAACATCAGGTATGTGAAATGTCTATTTGTTCATTAATTGTTTTCGTAATGAGGCCGGGGGCAGGCTAATCGACGAATAGAGTCACACGGCATGTTGGAGATCAACAGGTTAATTTCTGTAAAGAATATCAGATTTGCTCCAGTGGCCCCCTTTGATCAGCTGGACATCTCTGTGCGCTCGTGATACTGATGTCATGGCCAATGATGCTTTTAAGTTTGTTACAATGTGACATTTTTCCCTTTGTCGAATCAAGAACAGAAACTTCATTACACTGAACATTTTGTAACAAATTGTTTGTTCTTAATAGGAAATTACTGACTTTTTATTAAAGTCAACGCCCTGTAATTTGTGTTAGTGTTATGGAGCTGAACGTCACAGCTCTGAGGAAGTAGGCTATCAGTTTCCTTTAGAAACGTTTGATCAGATGAGAGCTGACCCATCTGTTATTAGAAAGTACATCTAGGCTGTTTCATAATGAATCAGATAAGATATAGAGTGTAATGACATTATTTGACTTTAGGTCTAAACATTAAAGGAAGGCTGTCTTTTATACAAGATTGAATGACTGAAACAGGATGGTAATGGAAGAGGTGTTGAAAACTGCTTCTTTTCAGTAAAACTCTCTCTCATTCCAGGTGAGATGAAGGACAGACTGTTTGACCTGCAGGGTGTCATCCCCGGCCCTGCAGATCGGGGCAGCGGGCCTGACGAGCCACACCACTCTGAGGATGAGGATGGCGATCTGGTGCAACACGCCATTGTGTTTGATGGAGAGGACGAGATGAACAGCATCTTCAAGGAGGCCCAAGCGATCCGGAAGGAGATCAGCCTGCTCAAAATGGACGTGAAGCGCCTCGGGAAGCAGAACACGAGGTTCCTCACATCTGTCAGGCGGATAAGCAGCATCAAACGAGATTCCAACGCTTTGGGCCGTGACATCAAGGCCAGAGGGGAGGCTGTTTATGCCCGTTTGGAGAAGATGGGGAAGCGAAGCAAAGCACTGGAGGAAGAGCATGGGCCTTGTTCAGCTCTGGTGCGCATGGTGCGTTCTCACTACATCTCTCTGACCGGGGCGTTCCACGATGCCATGTCTGAGTACAACGAGGCCGAGATGGTCCAGAGGGAAAACTGCAAGACCCGCATCCAGAGGCAAGCGGAGATTGTGGGAAAGGAAGTGACCAGAGAGCAGATAGACGAGATGATTGAGACTGGGAAGTGGAACGTGTTCTCTGAGAACCTCCTCACTGACGGGAGAACTGCCCGGTCGGCTCTCAACGAGATCGAGAATCGCCACAAGGAGCTCCTGGAGCTGGAGGGCCGCATCAGGGACATCCATGACCTCTTCTTTCAGATGGCCACGCTGGTGGAGGAGCAGGGGTGCATGCTGGAAAACATAGAAGCAAATGTGTGTGCCACTCAGAACTATGTTATCAAGTCCACGGCTCAAATCAGGAAGGCTGTGAAATACAAGAAGAATAATCCATGCCGACGTTTCTTCTGTTGTTGTTTCCCATGTTGCAATTCATAAGACAATAACAGTCATCTCAAATGGAGATCTTCCTCTGGCCTATAAAATGTTCCCACAGACATGAGAATATCTTTTAGAGATGCATGACTCAAATCCGCCTCCTACATGTGCCTGTGCCTGAAATGTTTTGCGTCAGTTTGTGTATTTATTTAGCCCAAATGAAAAATTACCTTCACTTTGTGTAGTGCTTAGGTGGTCTCATTTCATATTAGAAGTACTTGATGTCAGTGTCCTCACCGAGCTGGTCTCAGAAAAGGCCTAGTGTCTATATTTCAAACCTCAGCTTCATATGCAAATGTATACAGTGCGATATGAGTCGTTGCACTTCCTGATTGTAAATGAGCGGAGACTTTGCATGTAAAAAATGTCTATGCTAGATTTTATTGCTTGTAGCTCGCAGCTTTGTCATTGAACTTTTGGCCTGACTTTCTTAAAAGTTTTGCTCCAATACATGAGGTATTTAAGTGATGTAAAGTCAGATTTTACAATTTATTCCTAAATAAATGCCCTCTGTGGCTTTTTAAATGTATAGTTTTAGTGATCTATCCAAGTCTGTATACTGGAAAGGTTGCACATTAAGAATGCTTTTTTTTTTTTTTTTTTCAGGTATTGCTACACACAAGATTTTGAAATTCTGTGAGCACAGCATAGCCTCTGTGGTTAGCCTAGCCTGAGGAAACAAGATAGGTTTGTGTACATTGTGCAACTTTCTTCAATGCTGGCTACCTTTGGCGTAAACTTTGGCAACCAGGCTCAGTCTTGCTTTCACAAGGATAATTTCATAAGAATGATACAACTTTATTTTGTTGCCACCACTTGTGAATTGAAAATTGTGCTATCCGTATGCTTCCCCTGCTGTCCTTACACATCAAGGGAATCTCGCATGTGGCTAGAGTCAGCATTACAGACAGGGATTCTCCAACTTTTGCATGCACCCAATTAAATATATGCAACTCGTCTGTGCATAGGCGGCATGACATCAGCAGAGACGGAACTGGGGGCAGAATGTGTGGCAGCTTAAATGAAAGGATAGTGAAATTACAGTGGTCTTCCTGTTGATGCAGGGGCAGTCAGTCAGGTAGGCCTTCACATGGGGGGAATTCCCAGGCCCACTTTCGAGAACTACAGCTGTATGGGACTGAGTCTGTGTTGAAAACATGCTTCCTGATAAGATAAATTACAGGCATTGTGCCAGAGCATGACAGCCTACCTACATAAGCTGTGGATTGTTTTCGAAATGACTGCCTCAGTATTCAAATGGACTGGAGTTGTGCTCATAGCAAAACCTCATGCACCTGACCGTAAACTATCATTATCTATTTGCACTGTGACGTCATCAGTTTACTTAGGTAGCACCACCTGTCACTGACTATTGTCCGAAGATGTCCACCTTCTTTCACGTGTGGTATCATTTACTCGCCGCGCTCACCAGGATGGCCGAGTGGTTAAGGCGTTGGACTTAAGATCCAATGGACATTTGTCCACGTGGGTTCGAACCCCACTCCTGGTATAAGGACGGAAATTTTAATCTGACCACACGCAGGCTATAGGGAAGGAAGTGAATCAACAACCCCTATGTACATTAATAGATGATAGACCGCAGCGGTTAATGCCACCGCGCCCGTGATCCCGACGCACTAATGATGCAGCACCACTGTGTGCGCTCGATTAGTCACTGGGTGCTCAAATGACGCAGGGAGGGTGTTTTGTCAGAACTTGTATCCCCTCAGAAATGTTTCTGCGGCCGGTATGGTCATGTCACGGAGAAAATAAAATTAAGAGAAATGTGTGGAATGTTCCCCCGTCTCTGGCTTTTCAAATGGAAACGGAAATCATGCTTGTTTGCTACTTTATTCCTGCATCAAATCACATGCATCCAGTTATTCTGCAATGGAACTGACAGGCTGTTGTCGCATGTCAACCCACAACAATTTCAGCGTGCAGCTGCAGAACAACACTAATTTTGGCAAAGCTGACGTTACTAGACTTACCTCCGAGCGCAGGTTATGGTCAGACACCTTGTACTCTAAATGACTTTGTTATGGTGAAGCCAAAACTGTAACACTGAGGTTATGAAGCCTCGTTTCCATTTTCAACAGTGAGTCAGGGGAATCTATGCGGTGGCTCAGGTTGATGATTGAATTTTATCCTGCATTTAGGCCATATAGTTAACTGCAGATACAGCATCACCTAAAAACTCTCTAAATCATGATGATCGAAAACAAAATAATTAAGACTACCGTTCATATAACAATTGATAGACAGTGAGAGAAGAGTCTTTTCTGTATAAAGACATAATTATTTGGTGAAGACTGTGCAGGCAAGTAATTTATGAAAATATACCGCTATGGCACCATCTAGCGGCTAAAAGGGGGACTCTGTTGGATGCCTTGAAGGCCTGCAAGTCTGCAGGTTTACATTCCTGCCAAACATCTCAGTAACAGGTCAAACTGATAAGCATAACTTCAGCCAGATAAGGGAACTAGAGGAAGTATTTTTAAATCATTTTGGGGATCACAGAAACAGTCAAGACACTTTACCAACCACAAACAGGGTATATACAAACCAGACAGCACATACATATACACCGCCATCCATATCTATAGTAACCCAAACAGATCAAGCAAAAGATATCACCTGGCGTCATGCTCAGATGAAGTGAAAACCTGTAAGGCCTAGGGCCTAGATGGCACATGGTTGAGAACCACTTCAATAAAAGGTCAAAAAGCAACTTTTAAAAACTTTATTAAAATCCTTCGGACAGTCAAACAACGAAGCTGGCATAACATGATGAAAACACACCTTAGCATGAGTGAAAACAAAACCTCTGACGCTGATGAAAATGTTGATACAAACCAGGAGCTTGTAAAAAAAAAAAAAAAAAAAAATACTGCCATACTGCCATTCCCAGAACCAAAAGTTATGCTACAGTTGAAATCTGCCATATCTGTCGCATAGTTGCAGGTTTCTCTCTGAACCCCAATAGACTTAGATATTGCGTTTGAGTAGTTGCTCAGGTTCACATTCCTTTTGCACACTTTAAAGGCTTAAACCTGAAGAATGAGGGCATGGACTGTGTACCTAAATGTGATGAAGCCAATGGTGTTCATTGTAATAGAAGTTAAAAAAAAAGTATGTAACAGCTTTCATGAAAATGAGCTAACTCCAATGCATTGAGGCTGAGAAATAAACTGTATAAAATAATATGCAAATTGACAGACCAATTTTTTTTTCTCAAAGACATTTCACTCACATGCAGAACACAGGGGAAACCAATTCTCACTTTTTGAACAAACCCGCCCAGCACTATGATTTACAGTACATACCATCATGTGCAAATCAAAAATTTAAATATACCTACTAACCAAACATAACAGAGGCAACTTTGTCATTCCAAATAAGAGTACCAGTAAAAAAAGAAATGAAACAAGAACTGTTTCTTAAAAGAATATAAAGGTAGCAAAGAGAGATGCAAAAATTCTTGGGCTTTAAAACAAACTCTTTCAAAATATAAAACAAAAACACACCAAACCTCTTTCAAAGAATATAAAATTGTTTCCATTTTTCTCACCAGTTGGTTATATTTCAGTGTCAATTTCAACCTGTTTCTCACACAACACTGGAAAAGCACTTTCAGCTGTTTTTCACATAAGGAAACAAAATGCTTCATATGCCTTTAAACCTGGCAAGACCTTCAGTTATTTTTTTTAAAAATCCAAACTAATATTGAAAAATATAATTATAGATGTTCAACAAGACTGATGACATCATGTTTTAATGGCACATTCAAACATTTCAGCTGACAGCTTATTATTCATTTACTCATATAAAAAAATTAGGATGTTGATGGGTGACAGACAGCTATTGAAGACATGTAAATTGTTAGTCCAGCACTGCAATACACACAATTAGGTTATAATACTGAGTGGTGCACCAGTCAGTTCTAAGACCCCACAATAGTCAAGTGACAATTCTCTGTGTAGTTTTCAGCAATTTTGTACACTACACACACACACACATTACCGCTGGCCAGCACTTACCGACACAGCTTCATGCTACAGCCCTGAGACACTAACAACATTTGAACATACTGGATATGTAGTGCCAAAAACGGTTAAAAATACAACCATGATAAATAACGAACATAATTAGTGATGCTCATTACCAGAGGGAAGCATGTGCCCGTTACATTTCTTCATACCTGGCCTGCAGGGTTTTATGAGGTCTGACATAAGGGAGGGAAAACAAGATTTTTGCTCTCTAGCCACAGTTGCTGATGGACTCCAAAATTCAACGAGTACTGTCACTACTCATCAGCCAAATTGATTTTTGGAATAGGAAGGAGCCTCCAAATTAAGGCTGATTACCTGTCAGAGAAGCTGGTAGAACAGGCAAACTGCCAACACTGCCAAAAGTATTTGCCATCTGCCCGGTGGCTAGTGTTCGTTCATTTCCCACCCTGTACAACATGCCAGCACATTCGACAGAAGTGAGACAGCAGTGAAGGAAGATGGCCCAACACCATTGTCAAAATCCTTTATCCAAAACAGTGACTTCGGTGCCACCTGCTGCATCAGAAAAGACCCGACATCCAAATAGTCAACATGGAGGTGAAATGCTTATGCTGGTTAAGAGATATCAACAGCTACATTGAACATGTTAAAAATGACATGCTTTGTGCACACTTGATGTTTGGTCAGTATCTTAAAATGCAGAATTAAAGCCATGAAATCTCATAATGAGAACTACGACTTCTGAGCATAACATGTGTATGGTCACTCTAGGTATCAAGTTAAGCTATAAAACCGTGCAAGATAAGATACCAGTAAACTGTTCCAGCAGGAAGCAGTTGAGAAATCTCATTGAGATGTTCAGAACCCCCTCATGACTAGAAATCAAGTGTATCATAAGTTAAGGCTCTACTCTCATCTCCGTTGCAGCACAGTACTGACTCTTTGATATAAAAATAAAAATTCTACATCAAAACATATTTACACAAAGTCAGAATATGTAAGAGTAAAACGTGCCTACATTGGTATTAGTATGTCCATCAGAGTGGAAGATACAAGGCTAGCACTGAAATTTGCTTGTTTATAGTCCTGATCTGCAACTGCAGCATGGCAGCCTCAGCTGAAACACAATCACCCCACCACTAGCTTTGTTTACATCGTAATTTATAGGATCAAGATTTTTTTTTTCCACTGTAAAATAAAAAGGACTTACAGTATATGACAGCTACACATGAATTTTCCATGTATGTTGACGTTGGAGCAAACTTCAAATCCTAATGTTTGTAAACTCTGGAGTAAAATACACCTGCATTTTGAGTTATGACAGCTTGACAAAGTTCCAAAAAGCTGATTGCATCTTCAAGAATCGCTCATGCTACAGGCTTGAGGACTGAACGTAAACACCTTCCCTCTTTTGTAAGTTCTCTGGTGAAGCACATGCATGGCAGAGGGATCGCCTCTTCCCGACGTGCAATCGTATTGAACTTGCACTTCTTGAGATGGTCGGCCATGCTGGCGATGTTGGCAAACTTCCACTCGTTCACCGTACCAAAGGCTGTGCTGAATCGCCACACCTGATGGACGAGCAACAGAGAATTAATGCATTATTTCTCGTGCAGTGACAGTTCTGATATTCCTGCAGTAACAGCTGTATAATGTGTTTCTACAGTGGCTTACCTTATCTGTTATCTGCCACGAGGAGGACCCATCAGCACGCCGTTTCTTCTCCCAAAGCAGAACGACCATGCCACGCATCTGCAGGAGGCTAGCGCACACGTCCCTCATGGTGCGGGACACCCTGGACAGCTGGCACAAGCTAAAGCCGTCCAGGAAACTTGCTACATGCTGCAACAACTCAAATGGAAGACTGCTGAGATGATCACACTGGGAGCCAAAGCGGCAGGTGTTTTTTGGGGTGGTGTCCCCGGTTTTCAACGGTAAACCAGGCTGCACCCCGAAGGAGCCAAGGTACCTATCATGGATGATTCTCGATCCCTGTACAGATGGGCAGAATCGTCTTTGGGAGTAGGTGCAACCATAGTAGGCCAAGGGGCAGCGGTGCTCCATCCAGCCATTAAGTCCAGCATGAATATCGCCATGAACATTTTTGAAATGAGACGAGAACTCGTCCCGCCGGAACAGCTGCCCACATACAAAAGTGAACATGGAGCGCTGCTTGGTTTGGTATCGGGCCACACATTCAAGCACCAAGTCTAGCCTGAGAGTGTGGAAGGGGCTCGGGTTGGAAAGCTGCGGGCTGGCGTGATCACAGGCAGAGGCGGAAGCAATGTCCCCCACCATGGTGTTGGTTGCAAGAATGGCTGAGGGGAAGGAGAACGTCTGCGTACCAAAGTCAATGTGGTAGCCATCAACAAACCTGCTGTCTGAGATTCCTCTGCCTCCTGGAGAGTCTCCAAGGCAAAAGAGCAGAGCTGCAGTGATGAGATCAATGCCGTGGAGACCCATGGGGTCATCTGCAACTTCCAAATCTGATGTATCTACTGCCTTGTCCTCCATCTTTGCCCGAAACAAGTAAGGGTCTGACAGCAGAGCCCGTCGTCCGTTGAATGTAAACACACTCATTCCTCTCAGTACCTCTATATTCTGCAGTTTGCGCTCCAGGCACCTATATCCAAGTTCAATGGGCAGGTGTTGCAATAAATTATTTCGCACATGTTCAGGGAGCAGAAACGGCATTTGAGGTGAAAGTGGCTCTGGCGGGGGCACAGTGGGTTCCAGTGCTACAACAGGCATGGAATGATAAGGCATCTCTGGCCTGACATAGTAGGAATCATTTATTGGCTCGTTGATAATGTCATCCTCCTCCTTTTCAACAAACAATTCAACAAACTCATTTTGTTCGACCCAACTAATCCCATCTTCTTCACCATCTGTCCCGACTGCGCAATCCACTCCGCCGACTGCCCCGAGCTCACACTCTGAATCAGAATCACTCTCCCGCATATCTACATTCTTCACATCCTCAACAGCATAATCACTATGACTATCACCATTTTCTCCATTGTGGAGTGCTCCATTCTTATCAGTCTTTTCCCCTTTTAGATTTCCTACAATGACATCAACATCCTTGGAATTTGTAAGGATGTCCAAGGCAGCGGCTAAGCTTCTGCTCGTCTCCACTGAGGCCTTGTACAACTGATTATAGGGTTCATCTTCCATGTCCACTGATCCATTGCCCAAAATTGTCTCTGATGCACTGGATGCTGTGGCCATCTTGTCACTTTCATCATCCTGCTTATCTCCATTCTTTGACACATTGGTTGTCACCTTCAGGGACTCCAACAGCATCCTCTGATCCTGCAGGGCCAAGGCCATGTCTAGCTGCTCCACCTCATCAAAGTCTTTGCTCAAGTTTTCATAGGATTTGCGATCAGCATAGCTCACAGGCCAGCGGTTCCACTCCATAGTGCAACACACCACACTCGCTGGGCACATCTCAAGATGTTCTGCCATCTTGATCCTAGCAATAGTAAATGGACAACCAAATCCCCTGTTTAGGCAAGGCACCCTTTCATATGGACACAGTAGACGATGTTCCTCAAGTTTGCATGTGTGAAAAACTGCCCCACAGACAAGAGGACAGCCAATGAGGTCACAGGAAACCCCCATCTCTGGCCTTATCATGCATCTTCTATTGATGCATTTAAGGCAGTGGGTGTGCAGGTTCTCCATTTTCAAGTTGTTGCTCCTTGCACAAGTAGTATTAACAGCAAGTGTTTAACCCTGAAACAGACAAGCAAAAATACTTGAGAAATTACACTGATGCCTTTAGTGACATCAGTATTTTCATGCTGTTCAGCAGGGCAGCAGTCAGTGTTAGAATATAGCCATGCCACGAAAGAGCTATTATAGCTTGGTGCTGTTACATTATCCCATGGATGCATCTGCAACCCTCCTACACGTGAACACGTGAAGTCTCGTGCTTCAGGAGTATTCTGTGACTCAGTTCCTACACATGTATTCATGGAGCATGTTTACTAAATCTTAAAGCTGTTCAATAACATTTCACAAGACTCATCTTAGGTTACATGGACACACCAGTTCCTCTAGGACTTCAATATACACTTGACAGCTTCTTCTGGCTCTAAGGAGCGGCCGTCCTTTCAGGAGTTTGGTGACAAGTCTGCCAGTAAAACTTTAAGAATTTGCACATTATGCAAACTATTTGCCTAGCAGGCACAACTGACCCAAGAAGTGAAAACACCTCTGAATTTGGTTAGATTTGTATTAAGGGGTTTGTAAGATGATGGATACTAGCTAATCAGACACCAAATAATAATTTAAAGAACCACAACGATGTTGCAAGCCCCAAGTCTAAACCGCAGTGTCACACAAAAGAGCCATTGTCCAGCAATAGCCAGCAACAGCTAGCTTAATTACGCAAGCGTTGCTGGCACATTAGCAAACAGCTAAAAACACAAACAAACCCGGCAACTGCTTCTGAAAATTCACAACAAAAGCTATTCTTAGGAACAATGGATGTAACTTAGCCTATCTGATGTATAAAGGCTGGTTTGCATGATAACTATCCCCCTGACGAAACTGTCCCGACTGGAGACAAAACTTTGTCAAACAAAAACACAACATAAACATGGCCAGCAAGCTAGCACTGACTAGCGGCTACAACGGCTAGCAAGCTAGGCAGTTAGCTGGTAGCTTCTAGAAAACTGCTTACCCGAAGAAGGGGTCAAGTCCACGCGCCTTTTGCGATTACTATTTTTAATCTTTTCACGTTTTCTCAAACCTGTCGAAAACAATTAAGCGAAAACTAGAGCTATATAAAGTAGCTCACTATCGGAGATGCGTTCAAATCTTCTTATGGCCAGGCTGTGACTGGCTTATCATTTGCTACGTGAGACCTTCGCTGTTCGGCCAGTCGGCGTTTGTGTTGTGGGGCGCTGCAGTAGCACGTCATCAAGCAGAAGACCAGTCACATTTGGCTTTAACGACGCAGACCTATGAGAAAGCACTGAAATAGACAGCCTGGGGAATACCCTGCGAATATTTTACATGTAATCACACATCTCTGCCTTCTTAATCGAGTTGCTAATGGATTCAAATCATTACGAGGCAATTTAAAAACACACGCACTGACAAAATCAGAGACAGAATTTCACAAAGATCTTTATTTATTAAGCTCTGTTGATTTCTTACAAAACAAGAAATTAGTTTTTATTTGGGAAATATATGCAAGGGGTATCATAAAAAACAAATTGTATGTATGTGTTTATGTGTGTTTGTCTGTCTGTCCATTTGCCTGTTTACAAGGGCCCCTGATTTCATGAGGCCACCTCTGAGATGTGATGAATGTTGGACAGGGTGAGCTGAGCTTCCTGTGCTGGGTAGGAACGTCTGGAGCGGAGCCATAGCCTGCCAAACACCCCTGTGATCAGCAGCAAGACAACAAGAAGGCCTCCGAGGACAAAGGTCTCCACAGGGGGGACTCCTCCTGCATCTGCACCGAAAAAGGAGGCCATTACCACACCCTGCATGGGAATTGCTGTGCACACCATCTAGCATCTCCAAGCTTTGAAAGTTTGAGACCTTTAATGACTTTAACTGCCAGATTAATAAGGACACAGAGACTGAGGAATGATTTTAATGGAAACGTACTCCCACCAGGCTTGTCACTGTCTCCCAGAAGTCGTCTGATTGGTCCGTAAGATACTGTATGGGACAGAGGGATGTCTCTCCGCGTCCTCGTTAATACATCTTCATCAGAGCAGTTCTGTTTTTGCAAACACACAGAGGGATTAGTAGCCTTATTGTCATGTGCCAGTTGTCAACACGGCCTCATTGTCAAGAAGTGGCTGCATCTATGTTGAACTACAACATGAACTGTCCCCATGTATTTTGTATAAAGACAAAGCAGCTACTAGCTTATACAGCTGAAAAACAATTCTAGGCTGCTGGGTCTATATTAAGGACATACGCTACACATAGGCTACTTGTCTGAACTGGCCTCTCACTGCCAATTTAAGCAATGAGTATTACATGAGCTGACTCACAGGCTGGCAGACCCCCGGTGTGTTGTGGCAGATCTGGACGTTGCAGTGAAGGAAGACGTCGGTGTATGAGCTGCCCACAAACTTGAACATTTGTATCCTGAACATGGCCTCTGGACCTTGGCCATTCCTCAGCACAGTCAGTGTTTGTTCATTCGACAACACCGGGCAGCTGAGTGAGAGAGACAAAGAAGTCAGGGAGGCCTGGTGGTAGTGAGATTCAAAGCCACGCAGTACATTCAAAACAGCAAAGTATGTGGAGGAAAAACATGCCAGCATTTCATAAACTGATTTACCGCAAAGATAACAAAATAACGTAAACACTATTTGCAGTGATTCGTCACAGTAAGAGAGATTTGTTTGACTATTTCCCCCTCAGGCATTGTGAAATCTTTGTGCATTCATTGCTGTGCCGTTGCTAACAGTGCAAAATACTGCCTGGTTGTCAAGGGCATGCACAGCTGTTGAACTGAAACGCATATGGCCTCAGACAGGGATCACATGACCAGGCCCTGAGAGTTGTTGTCTGGCCAGCTCTCTAAGCACCTAATTCTCTTATTTCAGATTTCAACAGCGCTCTAATAACAGGCCTAAGTGCTGTTTGCAAGTGTGATGAAACAACATGGCAACAGTGCATACCACACTTGCATGTTTCAACATATTGCATTAAAACAGAATTGCATGAAGATCTTGTAACTCGATGATTCATATGTTATTGTGACAGCAAATGCATTTTTTAAGTATATGCTTTGCCTGCTATAAGCATTAATGTATGTATCATTTGTGCAAAAGCAGAAAGAAAAGAACTCCTATTCAGTGCTGCTATATGTTTGTATGTTATTGTTCTTCATGTACTACTACAAATTGCAGATGTGTAATTGCTCTTAAAATAATCTAACAGCTGCTTTTGTTCAAACCTGTCTTTGATGAAGGTGTACTGAATGTTGCTGTACGGGTCACTGGTTGGTGTAGCCCAGCATCTCTCCATGCGCAACATCAAGTGAGCCGGTATCTGCAAGACACAGAGTTGGATGATGACCAGCAGTTATTCTTCATACTAGGTAAACATTTCCATAGTAGGTCATCAGGTTCTAATTCATAGTGTGTAAACAACAGCTGTACTGAAGGATCACTGGAAGCTGGGATGACACATTTGGAAATGGTGCAAGTAGCGAGGTGCTGAGGGTTTTGTTTGTGTGCATGTGCGTGTGTGTGTGTGTGTGTGTGTGTGAGGAGGGGGTGACTGGAGGCAAGTAAGATCATGTGCACTGGGGCACTGATATCAACTTCTGATAACTACTTGGAGCAGAGGAAAAGCACTCAGGTTACTGTCTGGTCACAGGAGGAGTGTTAGATTTCCAGCATGGACTGGAAGACTTCACCACACAACATATTGCTTAACATTGTGTAACAACATGCTTAACCTAATCCAAAAACAGCTGTCAATAGCAGGAATACTTCAAACTTTTTGAAATTTTCTCCTAGTGTCAAAGTACTGTGTATATGATCTTGGGCTATCATGGGGCAAAATTTCTCCCAGAATACATTTTTAGCTCTGTTATATGCCATTCTTCTATTTATAGATAGTCTGACACATCCCCACAACACAATATTTTGCTTAACATATTTGCAACAACATGCTTAACCTAATGCAAAAATAGCTCCCAGTATTTAGAATACTTCAAACTCTTCCAAACTCTTCAAACTCATTCATCAGCGTAATCAATTCTCCCTAGAAAGATTTTTGCTTCAGTCTTTTGTTCAATACATTTAGAATGCTTTGTATATTTAATTCCTTTGTATTCATATTTAATTACTGTATTTTTTTTTATTCCCAAAGAGCCCCTTTAAGATGACTACATACTCGAAAGAAACTAAAACTAACTTCAACTATATTTTCCCAACAGTGTCAATTAGTAAGATTTCAGGTCAACCAATGATTATTTATTTTTTGATATTTAACACTAAATTGAATGACTGGGGTCTAAATCACTCTGCTAATTTTAGACTCATAAGCTTTCTTTAAATCTCATGCCAAACAGACAATTATTTTCTGTTGGGGAATGTCTGAGATTTGGGTAATCAGCCCTGTTTTTGTTGAACTGACCCTTTAAAGAAGATGGCTATGAAAGGGGGATTAATGAAAACATGGTTTGCCGGTTCAAGTGAATTACCATGAAAACTTTCACAAAGATGTCGTCATCCAGGGTCAGCGATGGCACTGTGGTCCATCTGTCTTCAAAGGCCTCATCTTTATACAGCAACATGGACACTGAGAAGTTCCCATCCTCTGTGTTCAGGGTAATGGTCCTGAAGATCCACATGTTATCACCAAATCATTTTCCATAACAGATCTATTGTCATCTAGATAATAAAACGAATGCTTACCTGACATCCACTCTAATCATGTTTTCACCGTTGGGTTGTTGCACCATGTAGTTGATGGGGTAGCGACAAACAAATGTTATGTTTATGTAGTTTCTGGTAACTATATCTGAATCGTTATTGCGTATGGTGTTTATGAACATGATGTGTGTATCATCTGAGGCCTATGGAGAAAACAGAATAAAAAAAAACATGAAGGTTGATCAGAAAAGTGTCACAATAAGAATTATTTTAATTGCTACATACAATAAACGTTGAGGAATTTTTCTTTTTGCCAACACACAGGATCTGATGTAATTATCCCTCGTGCTATTTTGAGAACCTGTGCACAAATCTTGTCAGAGTAAATGGAGGGTGATGAAAGCAGGTATGTCGCTGGAATCACCAAGTGACATGTTTTATTGAAATTGGCCCATGAATCGTCGAGAGGGATAAATATCTCTGGCATATTACCAAGCTATAATCATCTACTCAGTGTCCATACTTCGTCTAAAATCACACAGCAGCAGACAGCAACGTCAAACTGAAATTCACCGACTGAACCCCTCTGGCTGCTTAGTGGTTCACAAACTGAATTACATCAGAGAATAGTGATCTTAATTTTTGGTGATACTGATACAGAAACACTGACAGCTCGCAGGATAAAACATGTGATAGACAGTAATACACTATATACTGTATCACAGTAAATACTGCATGTACAATCCTGAGCTACAAGCATTCATTGACGTATAATGCAGCTGCAGCTTGTATTTGTTTTAACTTATCATCATTTTAACTGATCCTGCTCTGATTTTACTCTATTTTACTTAACTTTAGCAACTTGTTTTATTCAAAATTAATATTACATTTATGTTGTCTGTACTATTTTAGTCATTACTGTTTGTTTTGTAATGACTCTTTTGATTATGTTGGCTTTTTGTAATCATGGCAACACTAAAAATGAAGGCCTACTCCCCCAATGTTCCTCTGAGTCTTAATTAAAGGTCATGAATGAATGAATGAATGAGGTAAGTGTAGCAAGTGGTACAAAGTGTGATAAAAGCAAAGGAAACATGTAAGATAGAGGTTGGTGCATCATCTTCTAGCTGTAGGAATCAGTTTGAAGCAGCCATGTGAACCAGAACCATCTTGAGACTCTCTTTCCAAAGCTACGACATCAACAGTCATAATCCTCTCACACACTGTAAATGTGAGTGATACAGTTCAACAGTTTCTGGGTACTGACGTAGGTGAAACCATAAAGTAGACCTGGGTGAAAAGGTTGTGTCCGAGGTTTGTCTGGGCCCCTGTTGAGTCCAGATGGAGGATGGGCCCTTGTGGTCATTGAGCAGGATGAATTGCCCCATGCTCCACAGTCCAGACATCTTTTACTGCCTCTTGGTAAACACATAACCCCCCACTATGACTAACACCGACCACTTTCTGCAGCAAGAGGAACAGGTCTTCATTACTGCACAAGAGAACCCCACTGACACTTGCACTTATCACGAGGCAACACAAAGCCTCGCCGTCTGACAGATGCAGAACTATCACAGAGACCAGACCGCGGACCCTGTCATGTTTGACCTCCAGACCTAACTATTCCCTCATTTCTTCTCTGACAGCGGATTTAAAAGGCTCCAAGTTCAAGGTGAAAAGGCGTTTGACAGCTATGGCATTCTTCTCCTTTAGCAACAGCATGTAATCCAGAGCGGGCTTACTTTTCTCCCACTGCTATGCAAAAAGCCTTATAAAACTGCGAAGGTGGGGTAGAGGGAGATCCTCCACCCCCCACTCCCCATCCCACCTCCCCAAAGCCGTGTTAACCTTTTGCTCGCTTTACAAGAAAAGCCTCTATGCATTCCCAGCAGGCAATTCAAGGGCACTCAGGTTCTGAAGTACAGATTTATACCTTGCCAATGTTAAAATCCTCTGCGAAAGTGCAGATGCTCCTGGAGGAAAAGGGGGGAAAAAATGGGACTACAAAATTGGCCAGTGAATTATGCCCTACCTATTCACTGGACTTTAACACATGATCATCATTTCCATGTAAATCCTGATAATTTAGGACCATAGGGCCATTCAGGCACCCCTTGCTGGTTTGAATACGGCCCTGGACTGTTATAGGGAAAAGGAACAACGCTGCCCTTCTTTCTGGAAATACATGCCACTCCCCTTCTTTTCTCCTTTCTCCTTTCTGTCTGGGCTCAGAGTATGTGCCTTTCTCCGTCCGCCTTATTATGCTATGAGCTAATTCCATAGTGACAACCTAAACGCAGAGGCCCGCAGTGCACACTTGCGTCATACAGGAAAAAAAAAAAAAAAAGTGGCTTTTCTAGTCTTAAGTTATTCAGGTTATTTTTAGTGTTATGTAAAGCGGTATTTCCTCACACAATTAGCTCCTTATTTGGCACTTCAAAGATCCAGACCGGGGCCAGTTCTCACAAGCACAGGCATCGTAAAATAGATAATTTATTATGATGGGGGAATTTATGTTGTCAATAATGAACATACTGAATGTAGTTTGTCTTCATGTTGGCTAATACTGGTGTTGTCTTCTTTTGTTATAGTTGCTCTAAAAGTCTGACTTCACGTGCATCATTTGATTAATTGCAGTCTTAAATCGCTCACACACGGCCTGACCAAGCAATTTTTTACATTAATCATTTTTAAGGGATGTTTAAGTAAAATCTGAAGGTCGTACCACTATAGTTCCACAGTCAGACAGATTTGTCTTAATGCTGAAGACGTAGTCCTCCCCAACTTCAACCCCACGGCACTCTGGGTCGTTTAAATGCAAATCCCAAACCTAAATAAGGAGAACACGTTATAAAGAAGTTATATAAACACAAATGATTTAGGGTGTCAGTATAGAAGGTTTTGCTGCTGCCCACTCACATAAACTGGAGGCTCTTTGTTGAGGAAAAAGGCGCTGGGAATAACAACCTCCATATGGTCGTTGGTACAAATGACAGTTTCATTGAGCTCTAAAAGTGGAAGATAAGAACAGGTTAAGCCTCAGACACAATATTCTATTCACACTGTTCAAATTAAATGAATTTATCACAGGATGTTGCTGATTTTGAAAATCGTTGCAGACTAGCTGAATAATTTGTGTTGGTCTTGTTTAAACCTGCACAGATTACAATTATCAATTATGTTTTGGATTATCAATCACTAAACTGTAATCAATCACTTTATCATGCAACACATCACATTATTAAATAGTATTTAAAAAGGTTATTCTACAGAGGCTGATAAAACAATTAAACATTTACAATCCACAGGTGCAGTTATTCTAATAGTAGACTCCAAATATAGATGTTATTTACATTTTACATTATTACCCATTTAAATCTCATGGAGAGTCCATATATGTTCCACATATGTAGTAGATATCAATGACTTGTTAATCTCATCTGTAAAAACCTATTGTTGCTGTTGTGGAAGAACCCATTAACATCTACTTTGAGGATTTCATGGATCGTGTATCTACTTGACTTTTATATGGTCCTGTATGTTTTGTAGCCCCTGCAGCCGGGCAGACCATCCCTAAACCCATTAGCCATTAATCTGAAATAAAAGCATCCTTCTGAAAGTCTTTTTTTTTTTTGAAGATACAGGGGTTTCATCCAGCAGCAACAAGTTCATCCCTCCACATATCAGCCCCAGAGGTAGTTAGATCTGAGGTGTGAGCTCACCCTCCTCCTCAGGCTCCAGATAGACAGCGGAGGTGACCATCCTCATGGTGAGCAGTAACCAGACAAACACCAAACTGGCAGGTGCCATCTTCCAAGGAGTCTCCTTCAAGTTTCTCTTCAGCGCAACCCCAAGTACTCCCCACTCTCTCTCTTTGGCCCTTTCCCCCAAAATCTGTGAATCTTCTGGGTCTATTCACCAGGGCTCGCTGTCACCCCAAGACGTAGTGCCCGCTCTTACTCCAACCCTCGAAACGCAGCTCTAATGAACTGAGAGCCTCCCTCCAGCCTTAAAACACCAGCTTGAATGATGTCCCTACCAACAATGAGATTCCACACATGAATAGGGGGAACTGAGGGGAGTCCAAGGTAACATGCATGCAACCGCCCACTGCGACGATGCCCTCTTAGTAAACATCTGACAACCTTTTCTTACTACGGGGAGCAACAAGAAGTCTGGTAACCATGCAAAGAGAAACAGCAGCACCGGGCTGACACTTCTTTGTTGTCTCCATCTTTTGTCTGCGTGTTTTAAAGGGCATGGCAAAACCTTTTAATGGTGCGGGAATCCCAGTCAGTCGGACGAAAAGGAGTCATTATGAGTCAAGGGCAGTTCACTGACGATGCCAGAGACCCGGGAGTGTGTGGTGCATGTGTGTGGTGGGGCAGACCAGTAAACTGCATAAGCATAAACACGACAAAGACGACATTCTTTGCATCACATTTACAAAAAGCTTTCAAAACACTGAAAATTTAATAAAACAGTACATTTTTTTTTACAGCCACCAGTAGATACTGAACCCTGGAACAATTTGTAACACTAATACCAACAAAAGAGGAGATAATTGCTGCAATGAGGCTGAAAATTTCTTCACAGTTTTAAGCTTTTATGAGATTAATTTACAAGATTTGTTTCCAAGACACTGAATCTTGTGCTTTTTTTTTTGTCTTGCAAATAAGACAAGTGCTAGATGGGATTGTCTGGTATTGTCTGACCAGACAACTCGCTTAAAAAGGATCCTTTGGAGGAAGAGAAGCCTACTAAAACGTCTCCCTTTGCTCCTGTTGTAAAGGTCAATGGCTTCCTTCCTGCTTTCATTTTATAACATGGAAATAAACCACAGTGAACGCTTTCGACAGAAACCAGAAAAAGAGCTGGCCATAACAGGTTCGTACACTGCCACAGATTTATTGAAAATTGTGAAAATACCTCAATCATTAATGTGATTAAAGCCTTGAAAATCCTCCATTTTCCGACCTTTTTCTCAAATGTACGCTCATCACACCAACGTAGAGAGAATGAGTATAGAAATGCACATCATATTAGATCAACACAAGCAATATTACTGTACAGTCTAGACAAATGTAGTCACAGAAACAGGTACTTGGACAATTTTTTAAAGTAGTTATTGAGCTAATAACTCACAATTTATTCAGCTAAATCCAACAATTCAGAAATATCTTACAGTAGTCTGTCATCACCGGTTTGCTAAAATATTTTTTTTTTTTTGGAAATGCATTTTTTTAAACTTTGGAATTCATATATAAAAACTGGAATGTGCAAAATCATATGGTACTTCTATCACCACTGTCTGCCTGCTGGTCTTCAGTGGGATTCCCTGTGTAGCTTGGTGGTCTGATTCACTCCAGAGGCTCAGTGTCTTCTGTAAACAGGTCGGCCAGGTCGGCCACTGTCAGCACAGCGGCCTCCGAGTGCTTCATGGCGGTGCTGCTGTGGCTACTATAAAAAAATAAAAATAATAATAGTGTATTAGTGCTCCAATTCCAACTCCTACAAATATATAGCAAATACTATTCTTTAGTACGAACATTTAAGTGTCCAACTTCATCTGAATTCACAAATCTTACACACAATATTGTCCAAATCACTATTTATTTATGCATTTGCTTGTTTATGTGTTTGCGCTCACCTCTTCTCTGCTGTCTTCAGCATCGCCTGCATTCTCTCTTCAATAGTGGACTTAATGAGGAATCTGTGAACGAATGTGGCCCTGGTGGACAGAGAGAACAGAAATTACACTGAAATGTCAGGCAAGACATTAGGGACACTTGGTCTTTTCATCAAGTACACTGATGATGAGGTTATTATCCAATATTGATTTTCCCTGATTAAATCTACTAATTGGGAGGAGATGAAGATGAGGAGAACCAGAGGAGGGATTTTCAGTTTAGAGACATGTGGATATGTGGATTGAGCTAAAGGGGCTCCAACTGAATAACAGATACATGTCTAATATTTTGTACATTCAGTACAGACAGCACTGTACTACTAGCTTACATATTCCCATTACCTTAAACCTGCAGTGGGAACAGGCAGGGTGGCTTTCCAGTCAAAACATATTGTATGCATACTGGTATAAAATGGAGATTTAGGACAAAAGGACTAAATGTTACTTGAGGCCCTAGTGCTTACTTGGTCTGGCCGATGCGGTGCACCCTGCCGATGGCCTGCAGCTCATGGGCTGGGTTGAGGATGGGCTCCACCAGCAACACGTGGGTCGCCTCGATGATGTTCAGCCCGTTGGAGCCCGTGTGGAGAGGCAGGAGCAGGATATTGATCTTCTCTTCATATTTAAAAGAGCTCAGATTCTCCTGTAACAGCGAATGGTGCGGGTTACAATAAGACCAGGATCAAACGGGATTGAAGTACCAGATGGGTGGGGTTTGTGGGGATCAACTTTTTTCATCTTCTTCAAGGCTGATACTGACATTTTTGTAATGAAGCTGCCACTAAGCAATATTATATGCCAATATTCAAAATATTTACATTTTTCAAGATGAAAAAAAAAGCAAGTATTCAGTGTTCAAGGATGAAACCTCCACTGAAATCCAGACTAATGAAACATTTTATAGGCTGGCAGCTCTTTGAGGCAGGCTGACCCTCAAATAAAACTTTATTCAGCTGAAACCCTGAAATAGATAACTTTAAATGTGATATTGGAAAAAAATACTGATCTGTCTGAATAGTCCTAAGGGTAAACAAATGCAGCGCCAGTGTATTATGTAAAAATGATGAGGAAGCAAATTCAAACCTGGAATTTGTGAATCCCATTGATTTGTGAAAATTCCATGTTGTTGTCAAACAAGGCCTTCGCAATAATGTCCAGGACACTCTGCCACTGGGTACAGGAAAAAAAAAGAAACATTTCAGTCTGATCGTAACCCGAAATCGTCAAAATCACTTCAGTTACAGGCGAGTGATAGTTTGATGGTTACCGTGGAGAAGACGAGGCACTTGGCCCCGGGGTCGGTCACTTGAATCTTCTTCAGGGTTCGCACCACGGCCTCCACTTTGGTCGAGTGGCTTCCCTGACAGACATAAGCAGAGGAAAGTAAGGAAATAATACTGCTACATCATCAATGGCCTGACAACTGCAGCATCTGTATAGTAAACTGTGTTAAATTATAATAACAAACCTTGTGGCAACTGATAATGTAATAACAGCCAGTTAATATAATAACTTGTCAACATGTAATTAAGTGTGCATCTAAATAAGTCAGATATCTAATAAAACATCTTTATATAGAAAGTATTAACAATGACCACTTGATGTTTTTTTTCTTAAGAACTTAATACATTGTTGCAATAACATCGTCTGTCTATTACGTTACAAAGGGTATAACATTTTATGAGGGGCAATTTTTTAAAATGTCTTGCCTATGAGCATCTGCATACATTTCTGTCCTATCACCAATTTCATTCACTGGTTTTATGCATGATGTCATCATAGTGCTGCTCTCTGTTTACGTGTATGCCTGTTAGGTTGTGTTATTTTTCTTTATACTTGCTTTTAATTCTGCAGTAGGTAGCCACTGCCAAGGAACTACAGAGGAAAACAAACCGTTTGACTTCAGCACACTTACAGAAATAAGTAAATGTACAATGTCCCTGTCAAATAAAGTAATAAAATGCATTAATATATAAAACCTGTGAATATATTTTTTTTCCTACATTTTTTAAATAGCCATGTTTCAAGACCTGGTCTTGAAAGATGCTGGTAGTGCCACACTAGTTTCTGACCAAAATGCCAGATGTACACCTAAACTACTAATTCTAAGGTCATGAACCAGCCATAACTGACAAGCTCATAAAAATTTAACAGAGCGCAGCAGATCTTGGCTGGCTGTGTGTCGCTGCCTGACCTTGACTGGGATGTCCTGGTCCTGACTGGAGGCCTGGGCAGTGAACACATAGGAGATCTCGGTGTGCGATGTGGTCTGCCTGCAGATGGCGCACTTGATGGCGCGGCGCCTGGAGCCCACGCTGTACTGCTCCACGATGATCGCGATGCATTCGTTGCAGAAGCAGTGGCCGCAGGTCAACACGGCCCACTGGAGACACAGGGGGAAGTTAAAGGATGATTATTAATGCAGTTATTATAAAGAATTCATGCTTTAAAAAGAAATTGTTGTTTTGGGGAAACGATCATCTGCTACTTCCATTTGGGCTGTTGAATAACTTTTCTCTAACTTTTGTTTCTATCTCCCAATTCTATGTCCAAATTTATGTGACCCCTTCCATTCAGCTGTGTGAAATTATGGTCATCGTATTCTTGCACTGTGCCCATCCCCCATAAATAGGTGCATGACTGCATGCACATCTTTTGGATATGTAAATTTACCCCACAAATGGAAAAAAAAGTTTTTTTCCCAGCCAAATATTTTGCAGGGAAGTGTGAATCTTCTTTTAAGCATGCAGGCACAAAAGCACATGCACAGACACAAAAATAATTTTAAAAAAATCAACCAAATGTCAAATGTTAAACACATAAATTCTTGGGGGGGAAGGAATCAGTTTCAGAATAGATGTAATTACAATCCCTGGCAAATGCGTGTGTAAGCCAGATTTACAGACATGCTGGTGTTTTGTTTCCTCCTCCTTTGACTGGCAGGCACATTTTGTCCAGACTGCTGCCAGGAACAGCTTTTATTTATTTATTTGTTTATTCAAATTTATAAAAAGCTCAAGACACACATGCCATTCATAATCAGATATGTGGACAGCCACCAAACAGCTACTGAAATATAAATCAGATTTTCAGCATTTTTATCATTTATGTTTTGTAATGAATCATGCTGCAGATGAGACTCAAATCTACCACCGAAATGCTCCTCCTCTCACCTCTTGTCCCAGGGGTCGAGCGCAGATGGGACACGGCTCAGGGTTCAGTCCTCCAGTAGCCTTGTCCTGGGACTGAAATAAGGGGATTATCTCAAACAAAATCTTACTACACAGCTCAAGTTAAAGTTCCTGAATGAGCTTGAGGAGAATTTGTGTATTTTGAAAATGACCAGTGACGATGCCTTACCTTCTCCAGATTTGTGAGGTACAGAAACTGGCCGAGCTTCTTTTGGAGCTGAGACTTGGCCACCGCTTGGTCGTTCAACAGCTTGACTCTGTTCTGCTCCACCTGGAAGCAGAAGGTTGTGAGCACAATAAAAACACTGATCACACAAAATATTATGTCCTGTGAAACTTTCTGCATAATGAACTGTTGCCAATACTAGGACAGAGTAGCTTTAAGCATGTAGTTCCTCTAAGATCTTTGTTGTTGATCTATGTTTGTACGACAACTAAATGAGCCTTAACACGTGCCTCACTTTGCCTAGTCTCTGGACTTCTGGGTAAACCACACTATTAATTGCACTGCTGCAAATTAAATCTGCTGATCAAAATAAGAAAAGAAAGAAAAGAAGTAATCAGTTGTGCAATTGTGATCGGGTCCCAGACTGATGTTGAAGTCTGAAAACTCACCTCATGTGGTTCTATGATGTGAAGCACTTTGGGCTTTGGCTCATCAGGCAGACGCACGCGGAGCCTCTCGGTGGCCATGCCCAACTCATCGATGGCCGACACGTGGTTCCTCAGCACCATCCAGTACTCATGCAGAACCTGAGGCGGGACAGAGGGCCTTTCAAACCACTATTTCTTCAACTTACATAAAATTATTAATGCAGTGTTTGCACTTAAAGGGGCAATAAGTAAGATATGAGGATTTGGAGTTCTTGATGAATTACCAGTCACTGAACAATTCACCACATCCTGAGATTACTGACTTTCAAAAATCACTTTCTGGCCAATACCATCCTGAGTCTGTCCACATTGAAATTTTAGACCTTAACAAGCCCCTTTAAAGTGCATCTGTGCAAAATATTGGATCTGCCAGCTATTTCTATAACAGGCTGAGTGGGTGAATCCAGGTGAACGCTGGACTCTTTCATTGATTTCATTTGTGAAATCCATTTCAATTATGAACAGGGAGATTAGAAGAAAGGTCAGCAGACAAGATAAAGTGGAGACATTTTAGACATGGATTTAGCAAAAAGGGATACAACTTGATATTTAGAAGCCAGTGCTAATATTTTGTACATTCAGTGTAAAGACGGCAACTTATCTTTGGTGTCCAGCAGATAACCCATATCAGTCGTTTTCTACAAGTTATGACTGACAGCTGACAATGTTTCCACATGCACAAAAAGCCTCATGGCCATAAGGTTTTGATGATGCATTATAAAATGTCAAAAATTCAGACATTAATCAGAAAATCAGTGTCTTTTCTCAATTCCTTAGCAAATTAGCTTGTTTGACAATGGAGAGGGGGGCTGGATGTGTGCATGCAATACCTTGTACTCTTTCTTCCAGGTCTCGAAGAGCTCCATGAAGGTGTTGCCCTCCTCCACCAGCTCTGGGTCCATGCGTTTGACTTTGGCAAACGACAGGATGGCCTTCAGAGTCCGCTCGGTCTCGCTGGCTGCCCACAAACCACGGCTGGTGGTGGGAAGCCGATCGTCCACCAGGCCTTCTTCATCCTCAATCATTTCTTCAAAGATGGCCGTTTGACCCTTCACACTGTCGGGTGCAGGGAACACGACGACACAAAGATAAACGAGTTCTTCAGATTAATCAGCCACTTGACTTCATGCTGTTTCGAGGACTGTAAGACAGATTTGAAAACATACTCCTACTTACGTGTGAGAAAACAGCTTGGATTCATAGTCTGTGAAAAGCTCATCTGCTTTGCAAAAAACACAACTAAAATGTGTAAAGAGAGAAGAATGTTAGAATGGATCATGTTACCAAAAAAAAAAAAAAACAAGCTAAAAACAGATGCTGACAAAAATGTTATTTAGCATAATGCTGCTGCAGGAAAAAAAAATTGATTGCCCTGCTTTCACTTGATTTAAGAGTTGGCATGCCTCTTTACAGGTAGAAGGAAGTTTAATGATGCTAAAGCCTATGAAATGCATTTAAAACATGATGGATTTTCCAAAGTATAGTGTTGTCAGGGTGAAAATGAGGCTGTAAATTCCTGAAATGTAAAAGGGAGGCAGAAAATGCAGATGTCTTACTTGTTGAGTGGCAGGCGCACGGGCCTGAGATGACAAATGGTGGCCTCGTCGATCACTTTCTTTGAAGCCGGGCCTTCTAGTCGCTTCACAGCATCCTGCACAGTCTTCTGGGATTTCATCAGATCCTCCATTTGTGTGGTGAGCAGGTACTGCAGACCGTGGCCATCGCGGAACCTACAGTACACCCATAAACTACTTTTTAGCAAGTTTGTCTAAGGATACTTGTTAACTGTCATCTCATTCTGTAAAACAGACATTACTTGTCAGCCATGGAGAACTTGTTGGCTTGTTGTTTGTAGCTGGATGTCAGTTCGTTTTGGATACGGGACACCAGGTCGTCATCGATGGAGCACCGGATCGTCTTCTGTATAACATCCAGCCACCAGGGAGTCCTCAGGTTGACCTTGAGAAACAACAAGGGACAATGTTAGATTTATTGTTAACTGGTAATTGATTTATCTAAATTATGGGCACAATTGTTTTGTTAATTTTTTCTCTTGGACTTAGAGAAAAAGCTTTTTGGAGCTCATTCAGCTGCTTGAAATCTGACACAAACACTGATAAAACAGGCAAAAACAGGATGAAGTCGTGTGCCAGTTCAGATACTGTGCCATTCCACAAAGCACAATCTGCAATAAACAGATGCAAGTAAATATAAAATGTAAATGAGTTCTGACCTTGCGTTTCAGCTCTCTGATGTTCTGCAGCACAGGCTGCAGGGCCTGATGGGCATCAGACACCTCAGAGTCATATTTGGTCATGTAGTGCTGCCGCAGCTGCTCTGCCTGCAGGACACAGAGAGAAAGAAGACACAACCTGCAGTGGGCATTCATGCAAACGTGTGTACATGCAATCTCAAGAAATTATGCAGCAATTTTAGTTTGATAACACTGATTAAAAGGAGGAAGATGTCACAGGATCGTTCCCAAGGTTAATGATTGCAAGTTCTTCAGAGCATAAAATGCATTATGATGACAGAATAATTTATGAATTACCTCCTCACTTAATCGATCATCTCTCAGTGTAGGAGGTATCCCAGGGTGCTTTGCATTCAGCAGTTCCATCAAATTGTGGGTAGCATGTAGCCTCTGTTTTAAGACAAAAGCAGTCATGTAATGTTAGAAAGGTTTCCCTGGACAGTTTATGTTATTTGCATTTATTTGTATTATTTGCACTTAAATTAATTGATAAAACACAAAACTATCAAAGTCTGTTTTGGAGAGAAATAAAAATATAGCTTTACAACCAAGGATGCAATTTACCTACAGCTGTTAAAATCAACAGAATTTGTTTTCATTTTGTGCTCTCAGTCAGTTTGGTAGAGTAGATGTCCCTTTTGCCAAATGGTGACTCTCATTTAGAATGAAACATTTCATGTGCTAATCAGAGAAGGATGAATGGGATGAGAACATATACCTGCAGAGAATCAGTTTTCAGCCTGCCTTTGTGCTCCTCTGATGAGCGAAGCACTTCTCTATACATCTCCGCCGCCTCGACAAACTCATCTGCAGGTGGCAAAGGCAACGGCCATAATTAGTGGCATTCAGCGAGCCATCCCATTACGCTCAGAGACATTATACATATACCGTTACTGAGACCTACGATAACAAAACGTCTCTACACAAGTGCTGGGACACACAAAAATGAGATCATGGATCCTGCTTGTTTGAACTGTTTCCCATGGGAAACTCTGGGCAGGGGGAGCACTAGTGGAGAAGTGGGGTTTTATACTTCTGATGATGTGGATTCCAGCCAGGCCATTGAGAGCGCACACCAATTGTCTGTGAGCTTCTTCACACTCCACTCGACATTTCTTCTGCAGGGACTTCAGGAGCTCCTCCATCGTCATGGTGCTGCGGGCGGCAAGCCACAGACAAACCCACTTAACAAACCCTCCAGCACAAATTACACAGAAAGGGTCATCTATAAATAAACACAACTGCATGCTGTGTAATTGCCAAAAGGATACTGTGGTCTATTACCGTTACTAATCCTGTGATTCTCTATTCAGATTGTTTACAGTTGCTAATTAACCGGTGCAGCTGCTGTTAGAAAAAGACCTCTCCTTTGTCCTGCAAGTACCTCGACCACATAATGCCAAGTGTCATCAGGCTCATACCTACCTCTTCTGCAGAGGCAGGAACTCGCCCCTCACAGCCTGTGGATGGCAGCAGGCCTGGCGCAGCCTCAGCAGCGGGCACAGGATGGTGTTGACAGTGCGGCGGTCAAGGCTGCCCAGCTTCAGGCTCCAATCAGAGATCTTCCTGAGTTTGACCAGGGCGTCCTGGGAGCAGACCTCGTGCTGACGGTGGTAGAAGTGGCCCTCCACAGGGGAGAAGTGAAGCCAGTGGACCTCCTCTGTCTGAGGAGGGATCTGGATCTGGAAAATCAGAATCAGCAAATGGTTGCACAAAATGTAATGAAATGAGCGTATATCTGAAAGGCAGACTATGTGCTGTGGACATCAGTTTGTGCAAGGTTAAATTTCTCCATTGTAAAAGGATTATGTGACCAGCAGCAGCACCAATAACACCAACTGGGCATGGCATTTCAGCTGGGCAAGTAAAACAACCTGTTCAGATTCGCATTCAGTTTATGCAGTGACAACGAAAGTTACATATGTAACTACAGTTCTATGAATTTCGGCTGGCCTCTGGTCAGTAGAAATGAAATAGAACTTTGGCTAGGTCAAACATTTCCTAGTAGTAAAAACACATCTCTCTTGCTTTTGAACACATCATGCTCATTTCACAAAATTTCATCATGAGAGCAGAATGGATTATCCCTTCTCTTAAATATCTTAAATAATCCCCTCTTAAATATGAGGTTACTCACTATGGCACTTTAAAACTTTACTCAGTAAAGTGCTATGCAAATATAGATATTTCATTTATTCATCATCATTATCTTATTAAATATGAATCATACAGACCCTAGGAATATTAATGTTGAACAAAGGGAATTAAAAACTAAGCATACCACAGCATAGTCAAATAGAAGAGGAAAACATTATAATTCTACCTGATCAATGACATCTTTTTTTGCAGATCGCCACAGTAATTGACCAATTAGGTTGTATAGAGGCTCCGTGTTTCCACGGCGATACGGGCGATAAAGCAGCTGGTCCCACCAGTGTTTTACCCAATACGGGTCGACTCCCAGGAAAAGCACGAGGCCATAGAGATCTAAGCAGAACAGAGACATTTTGTCACTTTTATGATAATTTCATTGACTTAACAAGTAAGCTTTAATAATTTATCAAATCACAGGACCCATTACTACAATATTGTGCCTGCTTTGATGCTACGCGTCATTTTCATGATGTATTTGTTGATTTTCTCACCCTCTAATCCTCTCTGGACAGGAGTGCCACTGACACACCAGCGGTTAACAGATGCAAGACGCAAAGCCATTTCTGCAGCCTGAAGGGAAAAGAAGAGGAGGCTAGTTTAAACAAATATACAAACAAACAAGAGTGCATTCAACACAAAGGTTTGATTTCACAGATTTCAGCAACAAAAAGGGAACAGGAGCCCTCCAACTCACCTTGGCAGTGGTACATTCAACCATCTGAGCTTCATCCAGACAGATGCGCCACCACTCCACAGCCACCAGGGGGCTGGGCACCGCCATGTAGCGCTTCTGGTTGCGGAAGCGGCGCCCATCCTTGCTGTTGCTGTGGGGAATGTCGACATAGTTGAGCTCGGACCGCAGCACGTCGTAGGTGGTGATGACCACATCCTGCTCTGCCAGCATGTGTGGCTGGATGAATCCATGCTTCTTCACACCGTGGTAGACCTGACATGAAATAAGACAAGGTTGTTTTTTTGTTTAGTTTTTGGTTTACTTTGTGCATGTACAAAAGCAAAGTAAATTGCCACTGTGGTAAAATTCATTTTAATGAATTGGATCCTGTGTATAGGTTAGAAAAAAATTAAAAACAGCTGCAACAAATGGAGCGTACAAGAGCAGCTGCTGTAGAGAACATGACATTGCACCGCTCTGCATAATCAGTAAAACTAACAGGTACTAAAGATAAACAGCTGCATGCAAGTTACGTTATCTTCTTACGTGGTGCACCCTGATTTATCAACTCTTATCAAGCCTGCAAAACATACAAGTTGCAACTGATTAGCACTGATCGAGGTTACTGTAAGGGACTGGATTAAAAAGCAGAATAATTCCATTAAATATGTTCTTTATATGCACTAATTACCTGTCCACCTGCCCTGCAATGACATGAACCAGTGACACCTCCCAAACCAAAGATTGGCACCAACTCTGCCAGGAATACAGATTTGATTCCTGTTGGTGCCACTCATGATGAAATATATGCAAACACCAGGGACGATTCAATAAGTATTCTGTAAGTATTGCGATTTGATATAATTTTGGGTTTTGATGATTTTAGTTTACTTTGACTATGACATAATTCACGACAAATTTCCTAGTTGTCTCTTAATATGCAGTGTAGACAGGTATAGCACTAAATTAAACAAACAAACAAACAAAAAAACATCCAATACGGGGTTGTGGGACAAAATCTCACAATCAAATGAATGTCTGTGGCACTAATCTGCGCTTATTTGGGGTCCATGACATGAGAATTTTTGGAGAACCCCTGCATTTTTGGGGGCATAGGTACAGTGGAGGGAGACAGGAAAGACAGTGCCAAATGGTACATCACACTTTCATCTAGCTCCTCACCAGGACTCGGAGCGAGGAGGAGCTGATGTGCCGGTTGATCTCCTCCACCCACTGGTGGCAGATGGAGCTCGGGGAGATGATGAGGGTGGCACCGGTGGAAACAGGCTTCATGGCTACCAGGCAGTGGGGGCAGTAGAACGGGGTCGTCTCCAGGTTTTCTTCTTTGTAGTTCACGCACTCTGCGTGTTGCCACAGCTGGCAGTTCATACACTGGACTCGGGCCTTGTAGTCGATAATGCCCAGTTCGCCGCAGATGCACTCGAAGCGGTAGTCCTGGGTGTTGAAAGGGACCACGGACGCCCTGATGGGGGGTGACGGCTCCTCTTGTGGATCAAGCTGGGGAGCTTCTCCCCTTTGTTCTGGTAGATCATCCATTCTCTCCGTTTCCCGCGTATCTGGCTCGCTTTTATCCTGGGACGCCTTTAATACGTCTTCGCTTTCAACTGAGGGGTCTGTCGCAGAAACAGGCGGTGGATTTTGTGAAGTATCCAGCATGTCATGCGATTGATCTGCTTTCCCGTTTAGACTTTCACTCCATTCCTTCATCGTGTCTGTTTCCTCCAGCGCAGGACAGTCAGATGTAGGCGAGTTCAGATCTTTTAGATCTTCTGTAGGAGAGCTTTGTGAGGCCGTTTCCACCTTCTCCTTTGCTCGTCTCTGGGACGTTCTCCTGGGTGCGCTCTCTTTGTTTTTGTTCTAACAAAGAAGCAAAACAGACAGTAGCAGATGATGTAACAAAGTAATGATTTGCAGAACAACACAAACACATTCAGAGCCCTTTATTCTTACAGACTTGGCTGCCCCTGCCGACGTCTTCTTCGTTTCTTTGTAGTTCT
>OMLF01021444.1:31923-51066 GCA_900302615.1 Holocentrus rufus | reverse complement strand
GAGCTTGAATGACCCCGCCAATCCACGACCTTTGACCCGGTCGACCAGGCCTTCGTCTATCAGCTTCGCCAGGGTCTTCCTGATGTGGTTGCGGTTCTTTAAGAGGTCGTAATGGTAAGTGGTACGGATGTAGGTGAAGATGGCGTTGACAGAAGCTCCTTTGCCAGATCTCATCTCCTTTATTGCAGTTAGCAGCATAATCCGTACCGCTGCAAAATGAGCAAAATCTCAATTATGAAAAGCAAATTTCTAATAAAGGAGAGCCTGTAATAACGGAGAGCATTGTGAGTGACTTACTTGGGTAGGATATTTTCATTTTAGGTTGAGCTTCTGCCTTGCAGTGTATAATTTCCTCTCTTTCTAGCGGTGGAGGAGGTATGAAATAATTCACAGATTTTCCCTACAAAAGAACAACAGGCAATCAATCCCACTGAGTTAATCCCATTTTACATTTTCACCATTTAGCTGATGCCTTTAAATCAGAACAACCTAGGCTCAAAGTTTTACATCACTGATATTACAAACAACCAATATTAAGGTATGCAAAAGTCACAGCCACACCCCTCAGTACAGTTTTGAGGTACTGCACTTTACTCAACTGTTTCCATTCTGTAAGACTTTATATTTTTACTGCTCTACATTTCAGAAGGAGAAAAAACTAAATTTATCTGACAGCTGTTGTTACTTTGCAGAATAAGCTTTTACATGCAAATCATAAAATACGATGCATTGTTTGAGTCTAAAGTAGCCAAGTACAGGGTTTTAAGACTTTTTCCACCACTGGTGTTTAGACTGTTCACTGTCTCACCACAGGCAGGGTGAGGGCCTCCTGCTCCAGGTCCTGGCGGGTGTGAAACAGGATGAGTGCCAGGACCTCCACCGTCTTCCCCAGCCCCATCTCGTCAGCCAGAATCCCACCAGGCCACTCCACACCGGCCAGAGGGAACTCCCGGATCAGACTGAAAAAACAAGGTAATATCAGATCAGAATATATTAAGAAAAAAAAAGGATTCCCCCATTATTGTGAAAGAAAACCTGAAAAACCTTTGTATCACTTGAAGCATCTCATCCCTGATACTTGTGAGATAATTACAGCTACCAAAGGACATGAGTACAGCAGGTTAATATGAAGGGCTGCACGATGAAAGTCTCACCAGCCAGTGAAGGGGTTGTAGTACAACTTCTTTCCACACAAAGTGACCAACTCCCGCCAGAGAAAATGCAGCGATTGTTCTGCAAGGAAAAGGCAAATAATGAATAAGTATCACAATCTTGTTCTTGTACCAACACTAATACAGTATTGTAAGAGCCCTGCTGCAATGAAAAATAATCAAGGCCTCCTCATCACCCAAAATTTGTACACTTCTCTTAAAAGTTGATATATTCCCACAATATATCTACCCGGTTTATGTGTGCAGCAGGGGAATCAGATCGGGGATTTACAGCTGCACCAGATGAGACAGGCCAAGTACCTACCTTTCGGGGAATTGTTCCTGTATTTCTCCCTCCTCAGCATCCAGTTGACAGCCTGGCTCTGATACAGCCGGAGCACAGGTATGAGGGCCTTGTGCTGGACGTCATAGGTCACCTCCTGGCTCTCCTTCTGGTGCAGATGCCTGACGTAATCGTACAGCTCCTCGACATTCTGCCTCTCCAGATCGGTGTCACACTCCTCCTCCTCGTTCTCTACCACCTCTGCAAGGAAAATAAAAGGAAAGTGGATATAAAGGGGATAACGTGTCTTCTTGGGCAGGAAGTCTGCACATTATTATTGTTTCATCCAGGGAAAAGTTATACAGTGCACCCGTGCTCTTATTCAGCATCACACTATATATTCACACTTGGAAGCGCTACTGAAACAGCTGATGCCTTGCTCAAGGGCAATAACAGATGTTTTAGGAGGTTATCAAATTTCATGTGGGAGTAATCAGAGAACATAAGTCACAGTGTAAGCAGACATAAGAAACAGACACTTACCGGGGATAATGAAGTCATAGAAATACTCCATTAACTTCTGCATGAGCTGATTCGCTTTCTTCAGCCGAGCATTTCCTTCACTGAGGAACTCCGGCTTCCCCAGCCCGGCTTCCAGCAGGTATATCCCCACCTGACAGATGTAGCCAAGCAATAATTTAAAATTTGTCCATCAATTTTCATGGCTGCTTGATTAGGACCTAGATTTTAGACACTGTGCATCATGAAATAACGACTAAGATTGTTTTCTTCATTCTTTCTGTTCTGAAATGAGGCACCAACCTTGACCGACTGTTCTTTCATCTGATGGCAGAGCTGCACAACCCTCCTCTTCTGCAACCAGTCCAGGTCCTCCAGCGGGATCCTGCTGAGGCTACACTCCACCGTGCACGTGTCTTCAGCAGGTTTTGACTGCAGTCCTGAGCTCTCGTCGAGGCTGGTGTAGCTGAGGCAGAGCTGGTCCCCGATCCTGTGGAGGACGAAGGCTCTCTGCTCACAGCCAGGGGGGAGCCAAGCCGGCTGGACGCTGAACTCCCCGATGAGGGACTTCCAGACGTGTCCCAGCTCGGACACGGGCACCACAGTGAGCGACAGGGATGCCGAGGTGGAGGCGGCATCCGTTGACATGCCGGGGAGTTCGTCTCCTTGATCGGCGAACTGGACGGAGCTGGTGCAGCCGGCCCCCACGTCATCCTCAGTGCTGGGGAGAAGGGAGCGAAGGGGAGCGGGGTCACTGGGAAGGAGGGAGCAAGTTGCCGTCTCATCATCCTCCTGGATCACCTCGTTCCTCCGGTCCTCCATCATGTCCCAGTTCAGCCTCTTCTTGGCCTCCTCGTCCACCCTTACCGGGGGAGCCCTCTTTCTTCGGCTGCTCATTGTGATATTCTGAAAGGAAATCAATATTTTGTTTGAATTCAATGGAATGGAGCTAAAAATCTTAGGTTGGATAATAGAATCAATAGCTTTTCATGTTAGTTGTACTTTTAATCCAGCAAATACCATATCATAATTAATATAATCATAATCATCATGAATTATTTTGACACTGACATCTGACAACATTGGTTAACATGAAAATAAATTCACAAGCTAAAATAATTAAACTGATTGATAATACTGTTTTTTGGCCAGCATTTCTCCCCCATAATTTTCCTTGGCCCACTTCCTGTACAAACTGATGTTGGTAGATTTTCTAAATCATCTGAAATGGTATTTATAACCGGAATTAACCACATGAGCTTAGAGCTTGTTGGCCTTCACTTAGATCTCCAATATCAACTGCTGTTTCTCGTAGAAGAGATAATAATAATAACTTTATTTATATAGCACTTTTCAAAACATAGTTGCAAAGTGCCTCACAAACTGGGAGAAAAAGAGCAGACACATAGAAATGGTGTGTGATGGATTTCCCATGATGGAAAGAAACTAACCATTTCTAGCTGCCAGATCTATATCGAACAGTCTAATATAGAAATAATCACCAATAAACCAGTATAAACCCTCGAGCTGACATCACCGCTTTATGTAACCATAAATCGGAACAATAACAATTCAATTACTAGGCTACATATTTCTCTTTGCAGTGCATCCATATCCAGTTATCATAGCATAATCTAATCCAGTAAGTCTGTTTGATTAATGTTACAATTTGTATGTAGCCTTTGGTAGAAAGTTTGACACGAGAGAGAGTGCTGCAATGTATGAACACTGTTACAAAAATGCAACACTTTCACACTGAGTGGCTGTGTATTATTATCTAATTACCCGCCGGTCCGGCTGACTACAAATAAAGGAGCAAAATGCAAAAACACGTTTACTTTTTGAGCCTCGCGCAAAGACGCTCCGGCCTCTATCGCCGCATCAGATGATGTCCTTATTCAGCAATTCCAGGTAATCATGCTGAAATGCAGCAAACACACTTCATTTTTCGACTTCAACGCTGCTGTACGCCATTTTTAAATACCGGAAGTGAGGCAAGAGAAGGGGGATATGTTTTGGACAAAAAAGGTGCAGTACCAGCATTTCAACCCTAGAGAATGCCAAGGAGTTTTTACATTTCTTGGTATTTAGTTCGATGAAGGTGCAGAAAATCAGAACATTATTTGTAAATGTGGTAAAGATATTGATTGTTTCACGATGTCTTGCTCATTGTGACTTGACTGGGTCTGACTGTTTTCAAGCAATTATTATATCAGATCATGGGAGCTTTGCTTTGGTTTCTACTACAAAATCGACATGTGAGAAATTAGATATTGTGCAGACAAATTCACGATTTTTTTTCTCTTCTCTGTCTTGTTTCTCATGCCTTTCCCCTCTTTTTCTTCTTTTTCGCCTTCATTTGATTTTTTTATTCATTAAAAAATAGATTACATAATGAACCAAGACTAGTTAATGAACCATTAGAGGTGAGGCACCTACGTTTGTGCAATATGTGTTATTTTGTTGCAAGACAGAATTTATTTTCTTTATGGCACACATAAACTAAACCTCATTCCCTTTGGTTGCCACCCATATATAATTTTTGTCACACTTGTAGCGACTATTATAGAAACAATGAAGTCGCTGAGAGGCTGAGGCTCCATTGCTGCAAAATATCTTAGCTAAATAAGGGAATTCAGAGAAGGGGCTGAGAAGGGATGGCAGGGGGTGGAAAAAGAGAAAAACTCTGTCCAAGCCTACAATAATAAGAGAAATCCCCGTTGGATGGGTGAAAGAAGCAATTTTGTTTTTCCTAGCACCGAGCAGTGGGGGGCAGTAATATACCCGGAAGCGTCCAAACTGCCGAAAATTTCAACAGTAGAAGAAGACGACAAAGACGACGCAACTGCTGGCATTGACTTCTCCTCTCTCACCGCGAGCGCTTCAAGTTCATTATTTCGGGTCGTCGCTTCTCGGAAATGTGATGCGCGGATGAAAGAAGGTATTGAGATAACACAGATTATCAAAAGAAGTTAAGGTTTACGTGGATCGACCTGTTTTCGCGGGCGCCATTATGTTTTCTCCAAGAGGTTTGCTCCACCTTCTTGTTTGGGCATGCCTGGCTTCCAGTAAACCTGGTAACTGCGTGGATCCGCCTGGAAAGCCACAGAACCTGTCGTGTATGGCCGTTCAGGAGAAAGACCTCATCTCCGGTAACTTCAGCTGTGTTTGGGAACCAGGAACACGAAGAAGCCAAGATCCGAAATCAAACTACACGCTGTTTCTTGAGATACTCGGTGAGCCCTATAAGACACTGGCAAAGCAAAACAATAGTGGGGACATAATACTACAAATTTTCCCCAATCATATGCCATTAGAGGTATGGGTGGAGGCAGCGAATAAATTTGGCAGAGTCGAGTCTGAACATCTGATTGTGGATTCTGAGTGTTTTGCGAAAACAAACCCTCCATCAGACTTGAAAGTCATTTCTGAGAAACATTTTCCCACTTCTCTTCTATTAAACTGGACTCATCCTATTGGTCCACAATATATTAAATTGATATATCAAATCAGATTCTGTTCAATTGGATCTCCAAGTTGGACTGAGATACCCCTTGTGGATACTGCCAAGCAGATACAATCTTTTAGACTACAGTACCTCCAACCAGACACAGTCTATGTCACCCAGGTACGCTGTAAAAATGCAAATGCTAATAAGGACTGTGGCTACTGGAGCGATTGGAGTGCCAATGCTACAGCAAGAACACCAGAGGACAAGCCATCGAGTAAACCAGATTTATGGAGGGTCATCTCCCCAGGTGACAGCAGAAACAAACGGAAGGTGGAGTTGATTTGTAAGAATCCTGTTTTGTCCAATGGAAAGATCACAAGTTTTGACATAAGGGTTAAAAACAAAAAGTGGGAGAGCGTCCTGGTGAACGGCTCAGATTCAGACCACAGCTCCGATGAGAGGAAGTTCTTTTATCTCAAGCCGATGGACCTGTCTGACAGGGAAATGGCTTACGTAGAGGTTTTTGCCCACAATTCTGTGGGGAGGTCTCCCAAGGCCGTGTTACTGATCCCCAAAACAGGACATGACCTCTCTCCAGTGAGAGAGCTTGAGCTGTGGACCCAAAACGGCCAGCTGTGGGTGAAATGGAGACCCCCAAATGTCATGGAGGGCGCTGATGCTCACAGATCTAATGTGACAGAGTATGTCGTGGAGTGGGTCAGCGACCAGGGGTTAGACTGGCAGAGGGAGCATGCAGACACCACGCAAACTGCCATCAGAGACAGCCTGGTGAAGTTCAAGCGCTACAACATATCTGTGTATTCATTATACGGTGCGTGGACTGGGAAGCCAGTGACTGTGGAAGCCTATCTGGAGCAAGGAAAGCCGTTGGAGGGCCCCTCTGTGAGACTGAGTAGTAAAGCAGGGAACACTGAGGCAGAGCTGGTGTGGAGGGAGATTCCCCTGGACAAACGGCGTGGCTTCATTACAAATTACACCATCTTCTACTCCACTGCGACCGAGGTGCATCGTATACCAGTTTCAGCTGACACCTACTCGTATGTTCTGAAGCCATTGTCCAGTAACACCAAGTATGTGGCCTGGATCCAGGCGTCAACTATCCAGGGCTCAATGAACGGCACAGAACATTCTTTCAGCACTTTGAAATATGCACCAGGAGAGATCGAGGGCATCGTGGTCGGAGTTTGCTTCGGGTTCCTGTTTTGCGTTCTGCTGACTGTGCTTCTCTGCATCTACAAAAGAGAATCGATCAAGAAAAACTTCTGGCCTCAGATCCCGAACCCTGGGAACAGCAGCATCGGAACCTGGTCCCCCGATTTCCCCTCAAAAGCAGACACGCCCAAGGAAAACGCCCCGGCCGACGTCAGCGTGGTCGAAGTGGACTTGTTTGACGGGAAGTCTGTGTTTGAGGAGGACAAGACCAGCCTGCCTCTGAAGAAGGACAAGTACCTGTCCGAGGAGCACAGCAGCGGCATCGGGGGTTCCTCTTGCATGTCCTCGCCTCGCCAGAGCGTTTCGGACAGCGACGAGGGAGGCGACTCTGGCGAAACTACAGCCAGCACCGTCCAGTACTCCTCGGTGGTGGCTTGCAACGGCTACAAGGGTCAGACCCCGAACCCCTTGCCCCAAACCCAGCAGCCTGTCTTCTCCCGGTCCGAGTCAACCCAGCCCCTGTTGGACTCCGAGGAAAACTTCGACGTCCCAAGGCAGGAGAGCAGCAGGCCTTTGCACCATTTCCCCCAAAACCCCTACTTCAGACACTCGCCAAGGCATGAGGACAGCACCGGCTCTGCAGACGGGAACCAGCTGGAGATGGAGGATCAGGGTGGGCTGCTGTCGCTCAGGTTCAGTCCCCTGGAGGAGCAGACTGTACCCACAGAACAAGGCCAGTTGTCTGGTTGGCAGCAAGCAGCGCCGGTCTCCAGCTACATGCCCCAACTGGGCGGCTACAGGCCACAGTGAGAAGAGAGGGCGACTTGAGCGGCATGTTATTTGCTTTGAGTAATTTCAAAATTACGGTTACAAAACTGCCTTTCAGTAATGTTTCAGTATTTCTTTTGCACTTAAAACTATAAATATCCCCGAATGCCTTGATACTGTTACTCTTAAATGTTTGTTGTGCTTCGGAGCTTGTACCAGTAGTCTTGCTGGCTTTACACTTACATGCCAAGATTATATACTTGTATGTACGTCTTTATATTAAGATAAGTATACTTACTGCACATGAATGTAATAACACATTGTTCACACTGACATGCACTAATCGTGCGAAGAGATGCCAGGGAAGGGCGATTGCGGTTCACTTTCAAATCCTTAACGCTATTCTTCAGTTTTACTGCCAGTGAAAGCTTACTAACCACATTCTATAAAACCTGACAAGGAAGCGATGTTATTGTTATGTTGTATGTCTGATTGTCATTGACTGTTAGATAGAAGCATGTATGACAATTTTGTTCATGATTTTTTTTTTTATCAGAAAACAATCAGTGCATTTTATTGCTTTTTTAGAGGGTTGCTGTGAATTCATGGCCAGAAAGTGTAACACAACAGTCTGCTTTTTTTAGAGTTAGTGCTGAATTTTGAATATCTTCTTTTTTTAATGTTGGTAGAGAAAGGGAAGTACAGTTATAAGTGATCTTCAGCCTCTGGCCAAAAAAAGAAAAGACAGAAAAACATATAGGCTTGCCTTCCTGGCATGCAGAAACATGTTAATGTGTTCGGTAAAGCATAACATCTGTGGTTTTTGCATACTGTAAGGGAGCCAGAAAAGTTTCTCGGTTCCTTTTTCTGTGGTCTGCAGAAAATCTGCTGTGAGACGAGAGTTATTGTAAAAGAGAATGTTGCTAATTTTTGACTTGTTAAACCCCCCCAAAAACTACAATTTCATCTTGATTAACCTCAAAGACATTTTTCCCCCCATATTGTATGACAATGTCATATATACGCAGCTTTATTGAGGCTAAATCACACTTACACTGAGTGAAATATTCAAACTCAAGATGTCATTGTTTTATGGCTGCACCATTAAAGAAAATATCTTGTACTTTATTTTATAAATATTTCCCTGTAATTCAGCAGTATTTGGTTTGTTTGGAAATCGTAGGATCTCCACTAGAATTTAAATAGACAGTTCTGTGGGTTTGAACAAAGCTCTGCAGCACATTAATGACAAAACCACCCATGAGAGTTGAAGAGGTTAAAAGCTTTTAACATTATTTTCCTTGAACGGGGAGAAAACGTCCAGTATTTCATTATATATCAAAGGTTAAGGATGCGTCTTTATTGCATTGCTGTGAATGATTATCATCATAAAATATGAAATAAATGTTTTAACTAATGCGTGTTGATGCCTTTGTTTTTCTCAATGAATTTAAAAAAAAAAAAAAAGATGCAGTACTTGTTGTGAGCCACGCGATGGCAGCAGAGCTCTGCCTTTCTTATCGACGCTGCAGCTGTGAATTGCAAGTGCATCACATCTGGTGGACACAGCACTAATGTAGATGGGCTTAGAAGTTTTATCAGTCCCTTTATAGTTTCCATTACAAGTGCATGTGGACACCCTCAACCGACGTTGTATACACTTGGTTTTATTCCTTTGCCTTTTCAGATTTCCCACCCCTCCCTAAAGCCTAAATTTCTTTGTCTCTTATGCACTTAAATATTTTCATTAAAAAAAAATCATAAAGCGTTGCGTTACATTTTCTGAAACACCCATTGGCTTGTGAGAAATTGTGGCTTCGAATCAGGGGCACTGCAGTCAGTGTGACCCGCTTTCAAGATGCAGTGATGAAGAGGAGAAGAAGGGGGCACCTTATGATCAGCATAGGGAGAGAGGCGAGAGAGAAAAAAAACACAAGCCCATAGTGTTTGCTCGGCACAAGCTGGAGTCCAGTCTGGTTCATTCAGAAGAGACGGAGACATGTCCCGAATTCCCCGGTGCAGGTAGGTAAAGAATCTCAATTTGATTTGCAGACACACTTGAATGGGAACGTCTTCCTGAACCTAATCGAATATGCAGTCAGCATTATCAATTAAGGTTCACCTATTAATTGGGATGTACGTGCCGGACTGACGATCTTGAGAATATGTCCCAAATGACATAGTTGTAGCTGCGACTGAGTGGCCGGAGTCAGCTGTCACACGGTAATAAGAGGGATAAAATATAACGCAACATTATCTGGTTTATTATTGCCCTGGGGGTAAAGTTTAAATAGTCGCAGGCTGAAATTGATCGGCTTGAGAGGAAACGCAATCAGCTGAGAGATGCTCAACTACAGCAGAGGCAGCCTGAGCGCTGTCCGCGGTGCTGAAACTAATAGGCTTCTCATTGATCGCAGCCAGTTGCAGAAATAAGTTTTAATCCCCCAGACCTAGCATTTAGTGTCTTTGAAGATTATGAGACTTAATCAGTGTTGACATGTATTGCTATAGCAGTAGATTGATGCATATTGTATTCCAATGCCAGTGCTAGAATTTGCCTTCTAGCATGTTTCTGTAATATATTTGGTCTATGTCAGCCTGTTTACCCTTTGTTGCATGATTCATGATAAAATGAGGATATGCCATGCTTTCAACAATCTTTAAACGGTTATGATATGAGTTGCTGAAGAAATGAAAGCAATAAAATGTATATTGCAACCTTAAGGAATAGGGATTAATACAGTATTTCTCCCATAAACAGGACAACAGCACTGAAGGAGAGGTGTCTGAGTTAATTGCTGTTTTATAGAAAGGAGGATAGATGGACCTGCATTATGGGCAAATGGACTTGATTCTGCAATCAACAGCCGTGACACAATGTCGAATATGATTTACCTGACTGCACTAAGCATTTTATACTTCCCCATTTTACTGTTTGAGGCATTTGCATCTAGTGACAAGTATGAGAGCTCGTTCGTGCCAAGGGCCGCCTCACGCTTGGTGGCCAGAATGGATGGGGATATTATAATCGGCGCCCTCTTCTCTGTTCACCACCAACCCTCAGCAGAAAAGGTGGCAGAGAGGAAATGCGGCGAGATCCGGGAACAGTACGGTATCCAAAGAGTGGAGGCCATGTTCCACACCTTGGATCGGATTAACTCAGACCCAAACCTGTTACCCAACATCACCCTGGGCTGTGAGATCAGGGATTCTTGCTGGCATTCCTCGGTGGCTCTGGAGCAGAGCATTGAGTTCATAAGAGACTCTCTCATCTCCATCCGGGATGACAAGGACGGCTCCAGGTGGTGCATCGAAGGAGGCCCCGCCAGTCAGCCGCCACCAACCAAGAAGCCCATTGCAGGGGTCATCGGACCTGGCTCGAGTTCAGTTGCAATCCAAGTCCAAAACCTTCTCCAGCTGTTCAACATCCCACAGATTGCCTATTCTGCAACCAGTATTGACCTCAGTGACAAAACTCTATTCAAGTACTTCCTTAGGGTTGTGCCCTCAGACACTCTTCAAGCCAGGGCCCTCGTGGACATTGTCAAACGGTACAACTGGACCTATGTGTCTGCGGTGCACACAGAGGGTAAGACACATCTTTACACTATACTCACTATTTATTTTTTCTTCTTGTCAAAGGTTTTAAGAGGCTGACAGGGAAACAGAGCAAGGCAAAGGAGACCCAGGAGAGAAGGTTCTGGAGCGATTCAGTGCTAGTCCATTTTAGGCTGGTTCCAGCCACAGGGGACGTAATCACTGCAGTATGTCTGGGCACGAACCCGGCAGTGTTTCCATCAGTATTGTTTGTGCAGCAATATTGTAATTGTTTTATCATATGTGTAGGCTGTTCCCCTGCCTTTGTTGGATTTAAACTAAGGATTTGATTCAAAGCAGGACCAGTGGCAGGAATCTTGCTAAACCCACGTAATATACCCATGTAAAAAAAAAAAAACAAACAGCTGTGTATCATCCACATGATGTTAGGCACAGGGCAATGTGAGGGGGCAAAGACAGAACTGTGTCCCCAATGTTAAAATGTACTGATGCATATTGCTGCATGCAGACTTTGTAAGCTTCCATCCAGCACCCCATTTGTTATGGAATATAGAATATAGACTATATAGAATTTAAGGTTCTGTTCAACAGTTGTATTGCAAAATAATTATGGGGTAATGGGTGAAAAATCATTAGTACACAAAATGTCTATGATTATTTCATTTATTTAATTTCATTTCTCCTCCCTGTTGCTTTTTTGCTATGTTTATGTTTGTGGAGCACGTTCTGTTTTTCAAAAAGTGCCACAGATGCAGATTTTTGTCTGAAATGGTGGTCAGTAATTTATACTGTCAGTTAAAAGAAAAAATATTTTGTTTCAACAGTTTCAGCTTTGAATCAAATACTGTGAAAGAATTGTTCACACAATCCCATCGGTGGGAATGACTTACCTTTCAGTTGACATCATGCTAATTAGCTGATCATGCAGAAAGCGTCAGCTGCTGCTGCAACTTGTTCTTGACCTCTATAAAACGATATCGTGTTAGATCATTTTATTATTTTCAGTCTGGGCTCCATCATAAAAGGATCTGTTTTTTAACACGTCCTTTCCTTTATGTTTATAGCAATACATATTAACAGAGAATATGTTGAGAATCACACATCCATTTTAAGAGAATGGAACAGTCTAATTAGTGACATAGATTATAATAATTATATTATCTTTCCCTGGTGTGAGAACGAGAGATGACATAACCCCCTGATATGCAAACCCAAATTGCCCTGCTTTATTGGTAATTTGGGTTTCAGATTTCTGATCTGTTTTTGCTCAGAGAGACTGAGATGAACTTGTGATGAGCGGATAAAAATCCAATTTAAACCTGCCATCTTTGTTTGCCATGCTGAGGATCTGTATATGATTTTAACAACAAAATAAGAAGCAGACTGATTACCGCCACAGCACCAAAACTTTTGAAATAATCTGCAAAGTTTTTCATTGACCCCGTAACATGAAATGTCTCTCCAACACTAACACTGATGCATAGCAGGAGTCAAATTGTTGGAGAAGTGGGCTGACGACCAGGACAAACTGCAGACAGGGAAAATGAAAGTGAATAATGTTCCTCCCGCCCTCAGCAGCCGCTGTCGAGGTGGCCTTAATGAAGGCACTTAACCCCAGTTGCTCTAGTGGAGCTGCACAGTGGCCAAGAAAAGACGACCGGGGACGTAATAGGTTTGAATGTATGAATGTAAAGCAGGGCATTGCTTAGGGAAGGGGAATACGAGGTCAGCAAACCTTCCCTGGATAAATAAAGATTAGCAACAATAATGAAAATCAAGGTCACATTTGATGAACCATTCACCCTTTTCTTTCTCCTATGAATGAAACTCATTTCTTGATCCCTCCCATTTCCCTCAGGTAACTATGGGGAGAGCGGGATGGAAGTCTTTAAAGAGCTCGCCTCTCAGGAAGGCCTGTGCATCGCCCATTCTGACAAGATCTACAGCAACGCCGGGGAGAAGCACTTCGACAGGCTGCTGAGGAAGCTGCGGGAGCGTCTGCCCAAAGCCCGAGTTGTTGTCTGTTTCTGTGAAGGCATGACAGTCCGAGGTCTGCTCATGGCCATGAGGCGTCTCGGCGTGGCTGGGGAGTTCCTCCTAATTGGCAGGTTTGTTAGAGAGTGTTCTTCCCTGAGTTTATTAGCTTTGTGCGTGTGTCATTTTTGGATGAAAGCACAAAACTGTGCAAAAACTTCTTTGGGAGTGGTGAAAAATGCTTACTCTCTCTCTTTTTTAATCTGTTTTTAACATATTCCAAGGGCCATGGCACTAGCTCAACTCAAAAATGACCAGGCAAACTGTCAACTGGAGTAAGCAGCAGAAAACCCCCAGAATTGTAGGTCAAACTTTTCTCATGATAGATGCAGTTTATTCCATGGAGTGATGCCATCTGTCAGAATAAGAGACGTTCTTATAAATTATGCCCATCATTTTCCAGGCAAATTTGATCATAATTCAGCCAGGGAAATACTGATGCTTGGTCCTCTGCCATGATATTCAGCAAGCCTCACCACGGTATACACAGAGTTCATATGGAACTGAAATAATTTTTTTCCCCTACCGGGAATGGAGTTCCTCTGAACGCAGAAGATGCTTTGAGTCAGGCTCAGTCATGAATAATGCATTCACACAGTGAGCTCTCCCTCTCCCTGTCAGATCACAGGCAGGATGGGCTAATATGGGACAGCACCTCCAGCATAAGCCGGGGAATGAGGAGTAGTGAGCATCAAAGCTCATATCAGCACTTACACCAGACATTCCCTCTTTGTGGCGTTTCAGCTCACCTCAAGTCCTGTCAGGAATATTTGCAGTACCTGAAATTGGGATACGATATGAGCTCGCTATGGTTAATTTGCTGAGAGGGGCTCATTAACGCGAGGCTTTTTATTCACAAAGGCTGATGAGAGCGGGGGGTAAGCACTGCTGGTCAGAAGGCCTCCCTGAAACCCAAATGATGAAATACATTTATGAAAAGCGGAGCCTTTTAAAAACCTAAAGTCCCTCTGACTCCTTCCAGTTGAATTTGCACAGCTAGTAAGGTCTCCATGGAGGATAAGGAGGACATGAGTTTGGTGCGGCTGTGTTTTTTTTTTTTTTTTTTTTTTTTGGGTCAAGGAGACTCCTGAAAAAGGAAAATGTTTTTTGGAGCAATGCAGTAACTGAACACACGCAGGCCTGTGCAACGGGCCCAGTCACACAATGCCTGAGGTGCTGGTCATCAGCCATCCATCTTCTGCTGTGTGGAGGATGAAGGAAATGGCTGCGCTCGCACCACAGATCCCACTCATCTCAAACAACAGGCAACTCGTTAGCTCAACTGTCAGGCACTGTTTTGGATATCATTCAACAACAACAAATAGAGAAAATGGAAGAATTCAAGGATTTATTCTTCTTTTTTTTCACTTGATCGTTTCACTTAATCTGTTCTGCTTTGCATTTCTTCCCCCAAATTAAATTTTTATAAGAACACTCAAAGATTTACATAGAGAAAAGTATTTGCCTCTGCCTGCTGACATCAAAAGTGCAAATTCAAGTCTTTCGGTTTACTCCTGCCCCCTCCACGTGATTTCATAAATATATGATACCAGATTTGTCATCAGGCTTATGTCAGTGCGGCTTTACATAATGAATGGCTTACACTACTACTTGTGTGTGTTTACGTCAGAGCTGTAGGTCCTTGGCACGCAGTGTGCTGGAATAGAGGGAGTATGATGCTGGGAAGCAGATGGCCAGGTACTGTTGAGTGTCATTACCAGACAGCTATTGTCAGTTCATTATTGAAATGCCAGCACCAACAAACAAGTGCTCTTGGCTGTGGGTTTGACCAATATGTGTTTTTGAAGGCTGGCACCAGTATTTTTGCACTGAAGCTTTGGATGACAAAAAATTTGGACTGATATTCAATATCATTTTTTTCCTTCCATTTTGACTGCCAAATAATTACCAATATTCAGTATTCTACCAAAAATGTTATTCTTGGTGGTGAAAAGCATCTGAGACAATATTTAGACAATCATGTGGCACCACAACTCTTCACTGAGTTATAATTCAGTTGTTTTATGAGGGTTAAACTCTTGAAAGGAGGGTCACCCACCACCATTATTCAGTGGTAGGGAGAATCTGGGATAAATTATGCCCTTAAATGAAATATTGAAAAAAACACAACAAATATATTAATATAGTTGTAGTCAGAGAGGAACCTCCATTGATTCTAAGGGGCAATTGCAATCAGATATTTAATAAAAGGCTAATATAAAACTCATATATCAGGAAACTGATAAACTGGTCTAATCTTACTGGTGGCATTGGATGCCAAAGGTGTTATAGATTTATGTTGATTGATTTCTGCTGTAATACATTATTAGAATATAGGAGTTCTGCACTTTTAGTTGGCTATATTTGTAATATTTAATTTAATGCAGTGTCTCATTGCTTTCATGCTGTCTATATATTCTGCACTAAATGCCAAATCATCCTTGTAATGATGCTATCGAAGTCTTCTTTGTGTCTCCTGTTCTCCATCTTCATTTCTCACTTATACAAGTATCACATGTATCTATCACAAAAGTGATACAACGCTGCATAATGCTGCTATGAAAACGGGAACGCAGAAATAAAAGAAGGCTTCGCTGGGAATGACTCAAACATCAAGCTTCGAACAAAAGCTTTTGTCTTTTCAGCGCGATCCTCTGAGAGTAGATTAACGGTGGAATTGTTTTTCATCTGAACCCTTTGCAAATCCCTCACCGTGCAGCAGCACACACCACGTCAGAGTCTTATTGAACTATAACCAGCGCTCTCACCAGTTCACACTTGCGTCTGTGTGGAGGGTGGGAGCATGTTCCTCTCCAGCGCCGATCATGCTGCTACAGTCTTAATCTGTGAATTCTCACCGGACCTGCAATTGAATCTGCAGACTTTTGTACAAGCACAGTGAGCTCTCCATGTTCTTTAGCAGGAGTATTAAATGGGAGACAAAACAAGGGAAACAGAGCAATCCTACAGGGTTCAGTACGGGCCAGCAGCATGGATACATGTGGCTCTGCAGGCGGGGTATTAAACACAATAAACACATTCTGAGAGATGTGGAGCTTTAACACCTGGCTTTATGTCCCACTAACCAAAGCAGATGCCAACCCATTCTGAGTCACCTATAATAACATGGACGGCGTTTCATAGAAACAATTGATTTAATTTAGCCTCTGTTGTTGGGTGAAAAACACTTTTTTCCATATTGCACAGCAGTGTCATAGATATTCTGTATCTGCTGGTTGCAGCTTCACTGAAGCTACATCACACTTATATTGAGTGAAATATTCAAAGCTAAGACACCATTGTTTTATGGCTGCAGCATTACATCAAATAGAAAATATCTACCTGACTTATGCATCATTTTATACACATTTCCATGTAATTCAGGACATGTTTAGTATCTTTGGAAACCTTGGGATCTAAACTAAAATTCAAAATAAAGTTCAGCAGCATGCATTTGTAATGACAAACCCACCAATGGGACTGGCAGGGTTGAAGAGATATAGAATTCTCTACAAACCACCAAAATGTGAGTCACAAAGTTTTAATTATGTTTCATTACCGGCAACAGGTAATTATCAAATTAGAAAGGAAGATGCATGCAGGGCAACAAACAAGAAACCCTCCTGCTGGTAAAGCTCTGTGACAATGCCAATGATGATTCACTGTGTGAGAGGAGGACAGAAAAGCGATGAAAAGAAGTAAAAAAGATTTAGATCCAATCTGTTTTCACCTCTACTGTACCCAACTTATAGATGCAGAACCAGTCACGCTGAATAAGCTTGTGTGTGTCTTTCTTCAGTGACGGCTGGGCAGACAGAGATGAGGTGGTGGAAGGGTACGAGCAGGAGGCTGTGGGCGGCATCACTGTGAAGCTGCAGTCTGAAGAGGTCACCTCCTTCGACGACTACTTCCTGAAGCTCAAGCTCACCACCAACACCCGCAACCCGTGGTTCCCCGAGTTCTGGCAGTACCGGTTTCAGTGCCGCCTCCCCGGACACCCACAAGAGAACATGAATTATGCAAGGAACTGCTCAGGTAGATAAACAACTCGTCAGGCAATTATGATGTTTCCTGCAGATTATCTGTTTTACATTTTACGCCAATGTGCACATCAACTTGTCTTTCTGAACTGTTCTGATGTGTGCAATGCCCAGAGGACGATGCCAAAAGGCCCCATAAACGGGAACACTTTCTTGAATTATGAATTACACTGCCACAGGGTAGAATTCTCTCTAAGTCAATCCAATAACACATATTTTCCCATATTGTTCATTTCTGTGACACTTTGCTTTACAGAGGATGATCTAGGTAAATTAAATTCTTTTCACTTACAAAGGAGGAACGTAAATGCATTTAGCTTAACTTCTTGGTTCTGAAACAATGCTCAGCAAGCATGTTTCCAAAAATTACTTTTTACTTATTGCTCATACATATTCTCCTTCAAAATAAAAGCCAATATATTTACGTTGTCAAACTTAACTTAGGAGGTTGTTGCTCCTACTTTCTCAAATATCCCGTGTTTCCAGAACATTTACAAAAATAATTGTATTGATAAACGTAAATATAAATTGATGCATGCTGCAAGAAACAAAACCATTCTTTTACATTTCCGTCAACAACACTCAAAGTTCTTCAAATATGTTTGTTTTTGCCATCGCACCTCCCCCTTTCAGCAGTTGTTTTAATCTTATTTCCATTGCAGTATTTGCATATTATTTGAAAGAATAGAGCTTCTCTTCCTTGTTATGCACATACCTCAAGCTTTCACCCATTCCTACAGCCCAGTTTGTATTCAATGCAGATATCAGAGTATTTCTCTCTCTCTCATAAGTGGAGATAAGAGTCATTGTTTGCTGTTCTGTCACTTGTATTGTTCTGTGTTGTTGTTTTTTGTGTAGAACTCCAAGATGGTGAGTGTATCCCTCTGAATGGAACCATAATACACCTCACTTTGGCAATATACATAGAGGTTAACTGATATTAAGTTATTATAACATGTTGGGATTGAAGTGGCCCATTGATAATCTTCATATTTGTTGCTGTTAATCTCAGTTAACCTCTAATATATGAAGCTATTGGGATGTTTTTTACTTTAGTTTCACCATACTGCAGTGAGAGCCCCACAATTGGATCTGATCTGCCTTCACTGTGTGCTCTCACACCCTCTCTAGTCTTAAGACAGCTGTATAAAACAGCCCAATAACAATTGAGTGAGATGGCAACTGGCTGGTCTGGCTTAAGTTGCATGTTGGCACAGAATTGCCAAGCCACTGTGCAGTAAAAATACATTTATGCAGATCCATTGTGTTACTTTGCTTCACAGTTTTATCCGTCTGATATTAATAAAAAAGGAAACAGCCTTGTTGTGCCCTTGAGTTTGGACAGAGGAGGCTCAGTTATCATGCGGCTGACAAATCGGACGTGCAGTAGTGGGTCCTCTGCTTGCATGCTGACATATTTCATCATGACTGAAGCTGCATATCTCAGTGAGTGAGGAGAGGGTCAAACCCAAAGAGCTGTGAAAGTAGGTCATCACCAGTAGCTCCCATAGGATGCTCACCCAGCTGCTACCCCACTGAATCTACCGGTTATGTGTTTGTTGGCGCTGCAGTTACTACTACTACTACGCCATCAGAGTCCTTTTTGATGAACATGACTTGATTTAATTTGGCAACAAACACGTCAGCAATGGATGATGTTCACGAGGTGTGTCAGGCCCCGGATAGCTCAGCCCTCCCTCCCTTTCATGCAGTTATGTCTCGTTGGTTGCATTTGTGAATCAAATCTCACACTCAGTTTTGAAAAAGGATGCACACAGCAGTTGATAATAAAATAAATGACATATAATGTAACATGTCAAAATATGAAAAAACACGCATGATTTGAAAATGTATTATAATATGTAATAAAATGTTAATAATAGGCTGCTAGTTAATGTAGTAACAACTCTATTACATTAACAAGTGATAAGAGGTGTAACATGTTTTTAATTCATGCTATAATAATACAAATAATAATGATAATAATAATAATAATGTTTAAAATTTTACAACTCAAGTTCTTTTCCTTAGAAATATCATGTTAATAGATAACAGCATTATTAGTTATTATACTATCCATCAGCTTTACATTATCAGTTGCTATAAGGCTTCAAAAGGAATAGAGCGTAATATATTGGACAAGAATTTTGGAAGAGGTTCAGGTGA
>OMLF01021444.1:18234-29827 GCA_900302615.1 Holocentrus rufus | reverse complement strand
GCTATTATTGATTGACAAGAACCCAAGCAAGCCCCTGCAGATTATGTCCATTTTATGCTATGTGGTAGTCAAAAACTCACTTTTTTCCCCATCTTTTAAAAAATGATTAATAACCATGGTTAGCCTTGTTCCTTCTAACGTATGGCCCTCTGTTCATTTTCAGGTATGAAATTATGAACCTCCAGTATGTGCAGTCCGGTGTTTATGACTACATCAATGTTGGCTCTTGGCACGAGGGCATCCTCAGCATCGATGATGACATGATACAGATGAACCGCAGTGAGATGGTGCGCTCGGTTTGCAGTGAGCCCTGCTCCAAGGGCGAGATTAAGGTAAGGGAAAAACTATTCAGATATTGTTCATCTTATCTTCATCTCATCTTATTGTTCATCCCAGTGATTATTTAGATTATACATCTTACTAAAAATTAATTGTAATTCAGTGGTTGTGTATTATATTTGACAAAGAGCATTAGTTTTTATAAAAAGGACTAAGCCGATCCTCTTCTGACTTTCTGCTATAATATTACTGCATACCAATCAACTATTTATTTATATTTTAGCCAAATGAATAAATTAGAATAAATATAAAAGGTTGGGGGAATAAAAGGATTATTTATTTATTTATTTATTTTAAATCCTCATTTGCCCTGTCTGAAAATGCATAAGCCACACTGATGCCTTTTGGTGACCTTATGCTATACGGTCACAAGTCTTTACCTTTAGATTTCTATTGCCTCTTTTTCTTCAATGTTATTGTCTTAAAATTAATGCTTAAACATGGTTGACCTCCCTCTTACATGCAGCATTTCTTTCTGTCTCGCAGGTGATCAGGAAGGGAGAAGTGAGCTGCTGCTGGATCTGCACTGCCTGCAAGGACAACGAATACGTCCAGGATGAGTTCACGTGCAAGGCCTGTGAGCTCGGCTGGTGGCCTGACCAGGAACTGGAAGGTAAGCTCGTCCTCTTTTGCTCTCCGCTTGCCAGCTCGTCTAAACTCTTACCTGCTTGGAAAACATTTTACACTGCGGCAGTGCTGGCAGAGCACTTTAGCGGTCTTCCTCAAGGGAGGAGTGTGTTTCTGGCAAAATAAACAAGCAGCAAACAAGCAGAAATCATACAAGAACACAAGCTCCACCTGATTGCAACAGGGAATTAACTACAGTTTTTCAAATTTAGATTCAGATGGATTTAGACTTATTCACTGGCCACAGGCTAAGTTCTTTGCCATTCGTATGCTGCATGTTTGATGCTTTCAGAGATAAGTGAAGGTTCACTGGTCCTATAGGCACCATAGAAAGTTTATCCTGCCCCCTCCTATACCACCTGTGCTCCGAACAGTTTGTCCTGCCATGATTTTTGCAGCGCTATTTCACAAACCTGTTCTGTCCTATTTTCAACCCTTTCCCATGACACCTGAGAACCATTCATCATCTTCACCACTTTATCCGACAGCAGCCCTACTTCACTTACCGCTCCTCTGGCCCACTTTCAAGGGCCTTCTGTGCTGTTCAAAGACAAGACACTTTCTTAATAGGACCATCCTGCCTCATACTGACTGTTTCATTTTTTTATGGCAGGAGCTTTTGACACACACAGAAAAGAGAAAACGTGGAGCACGGGGCTGCCATTATCATTATCCTTATATACTTTTCTGTTGCAATTTGGATGAAAATAATGCCTTGTTTTGACTATCTGTGATTTCTTCAGAAAACTACTTTTTGGCAGAGCTTACAACAACATGAAAAAGATATTGAGAGTGTCCTTGACATGTGGTAAATGAGGGGATCCTTCTCATTTGGATCCTCTGCCAAATGCAGTGATTTACTTTGTCCTGCTGCATTGGACTCCCCCTCCTCTGGCTGTAACCCAGCCCAGCCGTGACTGACTAGAAAGGGGTTTATTTATAGTTGAGCTGAAAACCTACTTTAAGACTTAGTGTATTTTCACTGGCTCAGATACTGTACATTTGATTAACTTTTAATGTTTCAATGCAATGTAGTCTAATATATGAACATTTCAATTTCATTCTCTTTTCATGCATTTTTTTTTTACTTTATTTTGATTATAACCAAGAATCTAACAACCTGAAAGTGAGATATACATTTTTTTGAGATGTACATTTTCAGAATACAGTGGCATTATCCTCTCATGTTTTTCCCATCTCTTTCCAGGCTGTGAGCCGCTCCCCCTGCGCTACCTGGAGTGGAGCAATCCCGAATCCATTGTCCAGGTTGTTTTCTCCTGCCTGGGCATCCTGGTCACATCATTTGTTGGCTTCGTCTTTGTCTTGTATCGTGACACGCCTGTGGTCAAATCCTCTAGCCGGGAGCTCTGCTATATCATCCTAGCAGGGATCTTCCTTGGCTATGTCTGTCCCTTCACCCTCATTGCCCGTCCCACTGTGGCCTCCTGCTATCTCCAGAGGCTCTTAGTTGGACTCTCAGCTGCCATGTGCTACTCTGCCCTGGTGACAAAAACAAACCGCATCGCCCGCATCCTGGCGGGCAGCAAGAAAAAGATTTGCACTAGGAAGCCGAGGTTCATGAGTGCTTGGGCTCAGGTGGTCATCGCCTTTATCCTGATCAGTCTCCAGCTCACCTTGGAGATCACCCTCATTATCATGGAGCCCCCTGAGCCCATAAAGTCCTACCCGAGCATCAGAGAAGTCTTCCTGATCTGCAACACCAGCAATCTAGGTGTTGTGGCTCCACTGGGTTACAACGGCTTGCTCATCATGAGCTGCACCTATTACGCCTTCAAGACCCGCAACGTTCCTGCGAATTTCAATGAAGCAAAGTACATTGCCTTCACCATGTACACCACCTGCATCATCTGGCTAGCGTTTGTGCCCATCTACTTTGGCAGCAACTACAAGATCATTACTACATCTTTCTCAGTGAGCCTCAGTGTGACTGTGGCCTTGGGCTGTATGTTCACGCCAAAGATGTACATCATTATTGCCAAACCAGAGCGAAATGTGCGCAGCGCGTTCACCACCTCTGATGTTGTGCGCATGCACGTTGGCGACGGCAAAATTGCTTGCCGAAGCAACAGCCTGCTCAACATGTTCAAAAGGAAGAAGAACACTGGAAATGGCAGGTGAGTTCAGTGAGTAATTGAGTCTGTGAATCCTGCTCCTGAGGCACCTCAGGGATGCTGGTTTTCTCCTACTGTAATTCCCTCTCCAAGGAAACCTGTTGTCTTACTGTACTCACTCTCATAGGGACACCTGTTGTAAAGTGTGACGGATCTAGGTCAGTATTCAAATCGTACAGCCATTTAACCTTTGCTCTGTTGGTAAAATTAAAACAAGCATCTCTGTGTGCTAAGGGATGACCAGTGGGATCACAAATTCATATTACATGTAAAAAATGACTGTTAATTACATATTTGATCACTGTGTTGAATTTAAAGGAGTAGTTAACCAAAAATAATTACTTACCCCTCGTGTAATCTAGATAGTTTCTGTGTAATTTAGTGAAAGGTTTAAAGACTGCCATGATCTTCCCTATCTCCTGACACCCCACCACAATGTGACTGGATGGGTATTTGTTCATGGACTTCAATCTGAAAAGAATTTATTTGTGAAAAACTCAAGAGCAACAGCTCTTTCCAAAAGCAATGACCTGGATACCTGACATAATCCACAGCCCTCTGGGTTGAAGAGTTTTGTTGGGAACTATTTCCTGCCTAAGAACATTGTCAGCCTGTATCTATCCATCTCTAATTCCTACAGGGATGGTACAAATAGTTCCCAAAAAATAGCTTCACCCTTGAGTGCTGCGGATCATGCCAAGTATCTGTGTCATTGTTTCTGGAAAGAGCTGTTGCTGTAGAGCTTTTCACCTGTACATTTTTGATGGTTTGATGTCCACAAAACAGTACCTATCCAGTCCCATTGCACTGGGGTGAAGGGAGACAAGGGAGCAACCTTTGGCAACCTTGCCAAATCACACTGAAACTATACAGATCGAACGATCACACCAGGGCTAAGCGGGAAGATATCTTTTCTTGTATTTTGGGTGAACTGTTTCCTTTAAAAATAAATACATCACTATGTCCTCCGGCTAATCCTCTACAATGAAATTTCACATAATATGAATTTATGAAGTCTCTTTTTACATGAACCAGAAATGCTGTTGTTGTCTTCACTTTTCTGGGTTCCTGTGAAATAACAGCCATCTTTATTTTGTTCATAGTTCTAATGGAAAGTCTGTGTCATGGTCTGAACCAGGTGCAAGACATCCTCCAAAAGGGGATCACATGTGGCACAGACTGTCAGTGCATGTGAAGAAACAGGAGGCAGGTTCCAATCAGATGGCTGTCATCAAACCCTTAACTAATACCTACCAAAACACAGCTCTGGAATTCACAGACCTCAGCACTAAGACTTTGTACAATGTGACTGAGGAGGATGAGAGCGACCCTGTCAGATACAACCCCCCTGCCACTCCCCCCATGATGGCCCACGGGCAAATGCCTGCGGGTGGGCCTCTGAAAACCGTGGGCGAGGAGGTGGAGCTCTATGCCCCCAAGCATCTGCAGCAAAATAGCGTTATCCCCCAGCAGGTCATCATGGACCACTTCAAAGGGGAGGAGGTGGGCAAATTCAACAGTGACATCCCTGAGCTAAATAATATGGTTAGCATGCCTGAAGCCGTGAGTGGCGGCATGCCCGTGTACCACCAGGCCCACCTCATCCAGCAGCACCCGGTCCTGCCCATGCAGCTTGACCCCTTTGACGAGGAGCCCCACTCCCCTTTGGATGAGGAGGAGATGGAGAACGAGCAGTTTGGCCTCCTCCATGGGTACATGTACGACAACGCCCAGATTCATGACGAGGAGGAGCTGGTTCAGGTCAAATTGGCCATGGAGGAATCTCTCTCTTTGATGCCCCCTTCCCCTTTCCGAGATTGCGCGGCTCCTCCAGTGAGTCCCTTTCCCAACTCGCCTGTGTCCGAGTCGATTTTGTGCACTCCTCCAAACGTGACATATGCTGCTGTCATTCTGAGAGACTACAAACAAAGCTCCTCGACTCTGTAATGGTGCGCAGCAGTAGATATTAAGAGTTGTACAACATTTCCTAGCTGATAATGACTTGCGCTGTATACGATGGGTGTATGAAGATAAAGTGAAGCAGAGGTCTGACACAGCTCATTTTTCACTCTATAGCTTGATAGCTTTTACAGGATAAGGGGAGCAATGGTGCAGCATATTTTAAAATTCTTATAGATATTGTCTACTATAGTGAAAAAAATTGCCCATTACAAAAAATATTTCTAATATAATCTTTTAAGGTAATATAGACTTTGTGCTTATTAGACAAACAAGTAAGATTGTCTATGTATGTACATGTATGAACTAATGTCATATATATAGCACAGAAATAGTATCTAGAAAATTTATTTGATCAATATAGGTGATGTAACAAGCAACTGAGATGGTCGGTTTTACACAGGGTGTCCTAATGGTGTATAGTTTGTTTGTAATACCAAACAATCCAACTTGTCTTTTAAGTTACACATTGTGTATTGTGTGCTTTACAAGAAAGGGGAAGAACAGTTGGAACTGAGAGTGCAATTTGCCTCAAAAATGAGAGAGAGGGGGCAAAAATCAAATGATTATCTGTGAATTTTTGAACTTTTGATTGATACAGTATTGCTAGGCAAGTGCACTGACTGTATCATGAATGTAGCTGAGGACATGTTCAAGTGCCACGTTTTTCTTGCCATTAATATATATTTTTTTCTTTTGTACATTTTCCTCATTTTTATGGTGTTGAAATGCAAGTTACTTTCAAATTTGTATCTTTTATAATCAGACATCTGAATTCATAACTGTATATATTATTATATAAGATAACTATAAAATGACATATGTTTTGTGAATGTATGAATTGTGTATCATATTTTGGTATTCAGATGAGATCTAAATGCATTACAGTAATATAACGATTTCAATAGTTATGTATGCATATATTGTGTGTTTGGCTGTGTACACCAGTCAATTTTCCTAAATATTAAGACTTTAATAGCCTACTAACTGTATAATGTGATCAAGTGCTACTGTTGCCATTAGTAATATTCTGAATAAGCTATTTGATAGGCTGCAGCCTGACATATATGAATTAAGTCTACCATTTTAAACAAATATTTACTGTAGAACATTTGAAAGGCACTCGTTTGATTGGAGTAAATTAAATATTTTTTATGGTTTTGTCTTCTGTCTTTCATGGTGAGCAGATTGTTAAAAAAAAATAGGCCCTTCCGTGTAAAATCAAAGGTCAAAGATTTATAGGGAACCGAGTATCAAATACAGGAAATGGGCACATTTTGACTGGTGAAACTGATACAAGGAACAACATAGTCTATTATAGTAATTGCTTATAGAATATTTGTCGTGAGAAAGGCGTATTTTTGCAAGACGCAGAAGATTTTTTTTGTTTTTTTTCCTCACAAGGGCTTTAATTTCACGTTTCCATACGTGCGTCAGCTTGTCTGTAGAAGTTCTGTTTCGGCATGGCAAGAAGTTCTGTGTCATCATGCTCTGATAAACTGTTTAAAGTTTTAGTTATTGGTGATATGGGCGTGGGGAAAACCAGTATTGTCTTGCGTTATGTCAACAAACGTTTTGACGAGGCATACAAAGCGTCTATTGGAGTTGACTTTGCTCTAAAAACCATTGAATGGGACGCCGCAACAGTGGTGAGACTACAGCTTTGGGATATTGCAGGTGAGAGAAAATTGTGCGCTGGGACTTGAATATTCATGGGCATAAATTCATTCAGTGTTAAAATCATACCGTATGCTTGATTAGACTTTCAATTTGAATGAGCTTCAGATCAGATCCACTTTGAGGCTTTTCTGCTGCACTGTGTTGGAGTTAAATTTGCTAAATCATGCTGTAACTGTTCCAGCTCAGTAAGTTCACATCATTTCTACAGCCTACAGAGGTGTTTTTGCGCCCATGCAGAAACTACAGCGGTTTCTTCGGCGATTAACAAATAATACCAGAGCCCTTTACCCTATGTTTTCTCATATCTAATTTTAGTCATGACCAGTGTCCATGGAAACATAACAATTTCACAAAATTATTGTTGTTAGTCTCACACTTGTTACATAACGTCTGTTTTGAGATTTCAAGTAACACATTTGAGCAAACAGTGTTTTAAAACACAATTGGGGCCAGTTCACTTTCAGTTCATTCATTTCAGGAAGTGGATTCTCTTCAAAATTCCCAAACTGAGAATGAAAGCTGTTATTATGTGAATTGCAGATCAGTTTTAATTTTGAATGGAGCTAATTGAAGGTGAATTAACTTTAACACTGCATGATTCAGATTTGAGAAAGCTGTGGGGCAGCATATATTACCCTTTATTTCTTCTTTCCTCAAGGCCAGGAGCATTTTAAGAAGATGTCCAGAGTGTTCTACAAGGGGGCAATGGGGGCATTAGTCGTATTTGACATTACAAAAAGGTCCACCTTGGAGGCTGCCTCAGAGTGGAAGCAGGACCTAGATAGCAAAGTTTGTCTTGACAGCGGAAGCCCGGTCCCTGCTGTGCTGCTGGCCAACAAATGTGATATGACAGAAGGGAACAGAGAGCTAGCCTCCACTCTGGACCACTTCTGCAAAGAGAACAGATTCCTACGCTGCTTTGAGACTTCTGCAAAGGTGTGTATTGTATCTCTTTATTGCAGAACAATATGTATGTGTCAGGCTGGAGTTGGAGTTACATAAACACACTGCTGGTAGAGCTGCACTGGAGGCAGGAGTTTCAGTTTAACCTCAGTTAGTGGAGCCAAAGAACCACAGTCTTTGTCTCAGTGGCAAAGTTGAATAAGGAAGGTCAAAAAAAAATAAATACATGCATAAAAATTAGAAATGGTAATGGCATCTTTTTAAAATTAATCTAATGATAATGGCATTCATGACTTTGGAAGGTCAGAAGGCTGGGTAGTTAGCTCACCAGAATAATTTTTGGCTAGTATGGATAGTATGAAGGGTGGTGGAAGGTCAGCTCGGCCAACAGGTAACCCAGGAGGTTTCAAGCAAATGTTCTGGACGCCAGAGTTGACTTTCATAGTCCCCTGTTTAAAATGCTTTTGCCTCATGAATCCGTATAAAAAGATATTGGTTTTGTTAACTATTACTTTGTCTAGATGTCATATTTTAACACTAAGTGATCCAAAGTGGCAAGACAAAAGCATTATATTCACTAAAATGTTTTATTCATATAGTAACAATTTCTAGTGAACTAAATTATATTAAAATTAAATTATTCCCAATTTTGCTGAGCACCCGCTGGAATCCCCTCGAGGACCCCTGGAGGTCCCAAGACCCCACTTTGAAACCACTGAGCTAAGCTACCTAGTACGGCTGGATTGCATTTTTTCAATTAATAATAAGACTGCTAGGCTTCATAATAATCCTCCTCTGTTGCCATCCTGTCATTTTCCCTAAATTTCAGTCTAAACCAGAATACTGGGGTTATTTGGCTTCATTCATTAAGGTTTAACTCCTCCAATGATTATTTTTGCCCCTGACAAGGTTTTGTACTATAAACTCCAGTCTGCCTGTGTAGTCACAAGTGAATCTTGTGTCTTACAGGCAGAGTTGCATGAAGCATATCTTTGTACTTTAACACTGCAGCTGCTCTAATAAAATGCGTGTTCAAACATTAACATACCTTGGCTCCTACACTTAACAAAGACTCTCATACACATCAAACACTTTTAACAGGCTTAACGATGCATACAACACCACGTTCTAAAACTCACATGTCCCTCACCGTTTATAGGACAATATAAATATTGATGAGGCAGGTGCCTTTCTTGTCAAGCAAATGATGCGGTGCAGCACAGGCCTGTCCATTGAAGAGTACCACTGGGATGGGATCAAAGTGAACCAGGCGCCCGGAGAGATTCAGAGCCAATCACTGTGCTGCTGGAGACCAAGGCTCTGAGGCAGAGAGCCAGCCAAAGGCGGCTACTGGTTAAACGCTCTAACAAGACCAGTCTTTTGATACCAAGCCATAAATCCGCAGCTACTGTAGAAGCTATTTCAGAAAGCAGGATAGATGTGTTGTGCTCAGTGTTTCACACAGTCAGTGCCTTCATAATTGTAGTTTTGTCAGCCATACCAGCACGTTTCCCCAATCATGTGTGGACTGTGTGGGTTGTCTCATAAACACCTCTGTGGAGACTATTGAGCTCATTTCTGTGATAATCCACTGATACTGTCAGCGGGCTAATAAACAGATCAGCATGACACACATCGTGCTGGGAAAACTCTGTGACACTTCCTTTACAAACAAGACTTGCTGATGGATGACCTACTATAATGAGTGGCCAGAGACTGTGAGATTACCACAACGGGTGTTTCCCAAAACCACAAGTACAAAGGAAAGAAATGTGTCCTCATATTTCTGTATTTTGAATCTTTCAAATATTGCTCCGTATGAGAATCCGCTCCATCTTAGCTCAAGTGTTACTTGTCTGTTATGCAACCCATGCATGTAATTATGTCCTAATCACTTCGCAGTGAGAGGAGCTCAAACCAGGCCATTATCATACTCTGTAAGCATAACAGCCCGGCTTGATATGGCCAATAGCAGAGAAAGCTATCAGCATGACCTGATTTTGCTGGTTGCTTTCTTAAGGAAATATGGGAAAATGCAACACGCTGCAACACCCTGCAGTGAGGGCTGTGTTACTGAGCATGCTACGATGGGTGGGCAGAGGACTCAAACCTAGTCAACAACAATGGAGGAGAAATTTAAACTACTAGTATTATTATTATTATTAGTCTGTAATTATTATTAGTAGCAGAGGTATGGTTTATTGATGCAATGATTGTGAAAAAAAAGATATATTTAAATTGTTCCTCAGATCAGTTATAGTCTGATATTACATGTACATGTTCTGTTCTTCAGTGATTATTTGCTGACATAAGTACCAATAAATTCTGGCTCACTAAATGGGTCATCTGAAAACAAGAGTTTTGTTCAGTTCTTTAACACTTTAATGACACTCATTTTTACCACATCTTGCAATTTAAAGGTACACTGATGAATTTTAATTAAAGTTTCCACTGGTCAAAGGTCAGCACTTCAAGTTTACTTAACCAGTCCCTATCCTCTTGCTGCAAGTGGTGGGATGCTATTAATCCCACCACATCAATGGGGATATGTTGCTAAATTAGAGATAATACTTTATGAATAGTGTTTTAGATATTTTGTGAAATCTTGTCCTTTATGTTCACTGACATGTTGTATATTAAAGTGGCTATTTTTGCACACCCATCTGTTCTTTGCTGTCCTATAGTTTTACTTTGCAGTGTCCTTGCTGTGCATCTAGGGATCTGTTCTACATCCTCGCCGCTAGGTAGTTATAACCAAAAACTCTCTCTTGTCCACATTCAGGCTCTGTCCAGATATGTCAGCCACATTTGTTCAAATAGATTTATTCAACCTTGGATTTTTTTCCCTGTGTAATACACCATGTTGTTTTTGGTGTACAAGCATTTATGCGTTTTTGTCGATCAAGTGAGTTGCAACATGAAAGCCAGCAAGGCAGTTTACCTTGTGTGGCAAATGTGCCTGAGGGAAAGTGAGTGAGAAGTAACACACAACTGCTAATTATGGATATATGTCCCAGATACTAGAGACCTAGATTCAGGAGTCATACAGGGATGCTGGCCCCGATACTTTTCACATTGGACACAAAAGCTCATTCTCATAACTTGTTGTTCATAAATATGACAGTCTGAATGAGAGCCCCACTCTATGCAACAGATCCCATTACTTGTGCATTATTGATATTGCCCTATTTTATCTGCTCTCCAGCGTGCATTTTCTTTGGCAGCTTCTTTCATATATTCATGATTGCATGAAAATTTCAATTTAGTCAAACTTGTGAAAAGGTTGATAAAGAGCAGGCTCTGTGGCTCACTGCCCTTCCCCTCTCTGTCTCTCACTGTGTCTTGGCTGACCCATTTTCTGTTGGCCTGTGTTAATTTACTATTTACTCGCTGCAGACAGCAGACAGTTACAAGCATGTAAATGGCAGAGCTGTATTTTACTGCAGAGACATGACCTACACTGACTCTTTGATGTCAATGCCATCTTCTTTGAAAAATGGCGAATGCTGAATATGTAAAAATATGGGGAATATCTATGTATCTGATTACTTGATGATAGCAAATAATATCTTACTGTGTGGGATACGTCTTAACTAGGGGTGTCCATCCATGTGCTGCTATCCATGGTGCTGCAGAATGTATCACAGTTGGATTACTGGGGATGGGAATGTTGTTAAAGTGCGCCATCTAATGTAGAAGACGTGCATGTGCAACTACAGTTAAAATCATTACTTGGTGTTGAAGAGTTGAATACTGAGGACTGACATAGACCTATTGTAGCCCATTACTGGGTCATTCATCCAACAGCAACTTAATTCTGGCATTTAAGATCTGGTCTTCTTGCACCAAAGCCAGACAGGTGTTGGCCATCCCAAAGTAAATATGTTACCCATTACCAGGTGGCCATCTAGCATACCCAATAAAGATATGCCTAAAAGAGTAAAAAAAATAAT
>OMLF01021444.1:0-18214 GCA_900302615.1 Holocentrus rufus | reverse complement strand
AAAAAATAATTTTTTTTTTTTTTTTTTTTTTAACAGGGTTTCGGTTAGTTTTCCAAGGCCCAGAGGAGGAAAATAACCTAGTTTTTCCTCCTTGGGGGAAAGACTAGAAGGCGGAAATAAGGCCCATTTTCCACGCAGACACAATAGAATGGGCACACAGCCTTTTTATATGCAAATGAAAACTGTCTCCTTGTATCACATTTCTCAGATGTCTTTGAGGAAACGACAAGTGTCCAACGAGGAAGACGAGCCTACACATTTTTTATTCTTAGAATCACCATCTGCAACGTTGCTAGATATCTTATTTCCCGGACTCTGTGTTATTTTTCTGTGAATTCACTAAGTTTTGACCAGGCTTTGACAGTAGCTGTCACTAGAGCAGCTTTTCATCCGGGTGTCCGCAGAGCGCAGACTCAATCCCCGCTGCAGTTAACTGCGTTTCCGTAGCCAGTTTGCTACCAGCTGAGCCCTGGGAAACAGCTCACGGAAACGATTGATCCCGACCGAATAACGCCAGAGCTGGCTACATAAATGGTGGATTAACCCGGACGGCGGAAAGGACTCGCTAAATCAATGTATATGTGCGCAGCTCGGGTGCTTTTGGGGAGTGCGTTGGCAACACCCTCCGTAACATGTGAGATTAACAGAGCAAGATATTAACTGTGCGTCTTTAGCCAACTAGCTAGCAGCTACCCCTGTCCAATTTATGGTAGCTCGGTTGATCTTTTTTCCCGATTTCAACCGTCTCGTCTGTACCGGAGGAAAATGAAGAAGTTTAACATTAGGAAGGTGCTGGACGGCTTGACAGCGGTCTCCTCTTCCTCCTCCGCACCAGCACAGCCGGGTACCAGGGAAAACGATGTTATCCAGGAGACTCTTCAGTCGGAGCATTTTCAGCTTTGCAAGGTGGGCTTCCGTTAATAGCGGCTAACGTTAACAGGCTGTTTTTGCATATTGCTGGACGACCGACTCAGTCAGATGACAGCGCGTGACCAAACACCGATGTTGTTCTTGCGTATCAGCCCTGCTCATTAGGATGGAAACGGCTTGAATTCATGCATATTGCACTACAGACACACCGCTAATGCATCCGAGATCAAATAAAGCACAGGTTATATAGCTGTGCAGACCTCCGCAGGGACCGTATCTTAATCAGCTGACTGGCTTCATATTTACCACGGCTGGAGCCAGGCTGTCATAGCACCATACTGTAGCTGTTTGCATTGCACTGAATTGTCGCCTCCGGTCAGTGACCCAAGTTAGCTAGCTAACCTAATCAAGTCATCCCAGTTTGACTAAGCGGGGGAAGGAGGTTCTGATCATCTTGAGCCAAGCCCGACCTGGCTAGTCGCTTGTATTAAATCTGTTAGCCAGACATGATTTTTCCAAAGTAATTTTAGCCATGCACAGGAGGCAGCTAGATCCAGGCTGTAGCCTTTTTGGTCTGCCGGCTGCATTTTTGGCTGTGTGAAATGTGCTGAACACCCCGGAGTGCCAGCCCACCAGTTATGCCCCAGCTGGGATCAGAATAGGTCAGGTCCCCAGGTTACAGTGGCATGGCATTATCTATTACATAATCTCGTTGCAAGCTGTCTGTGGATGAGCTCATGGATGGCTGGGCAAGGTTTTTAACCCTAAATAATTGTGTCATGGATGCCTGATGGTGCTAGCATTTTGGCCTGAGCATTTTGGTCATGTTCACTGTAAGATGCTGGCAGTTAATTACAATGCAACCCTGCAAATTGAAATGTTTAGATGGGAAAATGAGTGTTTTTTACTGACATTTTGGAGGCTTTAGCCTACGCACATGGCACTTGGATGTCAGAATGGATGACAAAGTTATTCCATTCCCCGTTTGCACTAATGCTTTTTGCTTTATCAAATTTGTTTTGACAATGAGACACATTTTCCACATTGATAAATTACGCTGCTTCTGATCACGATAATGCTCAAATCTGTTTTTCCTCCAGTAATGCCAGCTTTTAGTCACCAAAACATTTTGACTGTGAGGCAAATGATTGATTAGCTGACTGTAGCTCTGATATAAATTCTGCTCTTTCCTACAGACTGTGCGTCATGGCTTCCCACATCAACCATCCTCAATGGCTTTTGACCCTGTGCAGAAAATCTTGGCCGTTGGGACCCAGAGTGGAGCTTTGAGGCTGTATCCTTTATTCATGGCAAATGAAAATGAAAGGAGCCACTCAAGGAAGGCAAAGCTTGAATGATGCTAATGATCTCTACACCTCACAGCCTCCATGCACATACATGCACATACATTCACATACACCAAACCCATGCCCAACATCCTGACATCCTTTGAGCAAACGTATGACCAAGCTGCTACTCAAACTTCTTTAATCATCTGGGAAATTAATATATTAAATGACATTTTTTTTGCCCATGTTAGGCAGCATTACAAGTAGAAAATCCAAAGCAATCTGAGGAAGTGGTGGGGGCAGAGGAACGCAGTAGCTCGGCTGTTTCTCTGCAGCCGGCAGCCCCCTTCTCCAGGAGGACCCGGGCTCATTAGTGGTATCTCTGCAGTAGCATGAACAGCTCCTCTGCCATATGCCAAGGAGCCAACCTCATCAACTGTGCTGCCCAGTCTGTGCCAGGATGCCACTTCATATGTGCTGTAAACATCACTGGACCTGCTGTGCGCGGCTGTCAGGCCATGCGCAACGCACACACACGCAATCAAGCTGCTACCGTGCTGTAGGGGCCCTCGGGCAGTTGGAAAACAGTTTTTGATTCATGTTTATATTTGTGGGAAAAAAATCTGTTTTTAGAGCTAACCAAGCAGCTCAAATGAGCCACGGCGACCAAAACGCCCACTGGATTTCAGGCCATTAAGATTTATGTTTGGTGGTGTGGCCGTACCCAGGCTATGTTGTTTACCTGGTGTCTTCAGGGTTGGCCCTTTAGTCTATATAATCAGGATTTTCCTTTGTGCTGGTATCCTGCATGGGAGGCCCATCTGCTTAATTTAGATCGTCGTTAGAGGTGGCTCCATCCTCGTCTTTATCCACTCTCCAGATTAAGAGAGCATTGTGTTTACAGGGCAGCTCCCGAAGAACACACATTGCTTCCATGTTGTCCTAATGTGCACGGCGGAGCTGATGGGATTACTGTCATTCAGGCAATTGGTCCATTTATCAAAAGACAGGCTGTATCGATCCACCTCATTGCCCCTGGAGTTTGGAAATGCTGCCACAGCTCAGTAGACATAAGCTCAATGAGATGTCTACAAGCAATAAATGTCTACTTTTACAAGATCTGTCTCTCCTACAGTGTTTTAATCAGCGTGTTATCGGAGACACATCCCTGCTGCTTTTTAATTCATTTAGCCTTAACTTTTGGACGCTGCACAACCTGACCTTTTTTTCTTTTTTCTATTTTTTTTTGGTGGAGCCAAAGCAAAAATCAGCCATAAAAAGTGCTGCTGATTGAAAATACAGTAGCAGCTCATTTATGACCCCCATGGGATTTGAGGTCATTGGGGGATAGAGAAATATTTAGAACTTAAAAAAAATGGGCCAAATGGACACACATACACATTACTTTCTGAATTTGCTAATTAAATACTTGTAATTTTATATATGCAAAAAGGACATATTTGCATTGTCGCTTATTGTTGGAAGTTAGAGATTTGGATTGGTGAGGTTGCAATGCAGAAAGACTACAAAAGGTAAAAGCCTAATTATCAGTTTGTGCCTGTAGTTCCCCTCCCTTTTTGGATTAACCCTGATAAACACTTAACACAGTGCTTTTATCAAGGCTGCTATGGACGGCATTTTTCTTGTTGTTTTCGTTTGTCAGCGTATGATTAAGACAACTTCCTGCCGTGATGATTATCATTTGATTACATAAGGAAACCTGCTGATGTTGAAATGCCGTGTGGTGAGCCACACTGGTTTACCAAATACGGAAGTATTCATGTTCAAGGGGTGACATTTGAGTTTGGTGTCTTGTGTTCTCGAGAGCTCTCTGGAAGTTGTCCACTGGGGCGAAATCTGCCGTTGCTTGCAAAATCATGGGCAGGGTGTTTTTGTGTGACTTGGCTTCCTGTGACCGTAAAATCCCAGAAGCTTGTGTTTTTGCTAACAAGGTTTCATGGGAAATAAAGTGCAAAAGGTGAACTCACCGCCATTTAAACAGTCTCTGTTGACTTGGTACTGAGTGAAGCTTTAGACCGAAGTTTTGCCTGTGGGAGTTCACATGAACACAGTCGTTGTTTTGATGATGATCATGCTGAGTGTAGAAGGATGAGGAAGTTCAGACAAAATATTCTGCAAACTCACCATCGATAAAATCTTGTTCCGTCGTGCTCTTCTTCCAAATTTCCTTGTAGCTTAGAAAGCTACTTTGACGTATCACCATTACCTTAGATTCAAACAAAATCAGCATGCGTACTTGGCACATGCACCAGGAATTTGCCTTGGTGTGTTAATGCACATGGCAAAATAATCAGGCAGTAACTTTACCTTATTTCTATAAGAAGAAACACTGTTGGAAAGATGCTGCTAAAGTATCCTGCCAGCAACTTGAATAAACAAATGTGCAATGTTACATATTCCAATTTTGCTCTTTATATTAGAGCTGTGTTCCTATTTATGGAAGACCACCGGCTATGAAATAGACATAATGAATCCTGGCCCCGTTGTGGACCTATAGAGACCTGATACCCGTTAATAATTATGACAAATGTTGTGCAGAACTTGCAGAGCCGGGAGCCAAAGCTGGATTGAAAGGTCATGGGTGAAAGTGAGTTCAGCTGCCAACGGCCTTCGACTGGCGCCAGCGTGAGTCTGAGAGTCTGTGTTTGCCTCCATCTTTCCGCAGAAGTGATGCCCACTGCGCGCCTGTCCTGAAACGTTCTCCTGCAACCCCACCTTAGTTTGTTTAAGGCACCGAGGGATTGTTTGATCACAGCAATGTTAATCCTGTTCAGACATATCTCATTACAGTCTGTCAGCTGGAAATGAACTCAAAACTATAGGGAACGGAACAGCCTGTGCAGGTTTTATTTGGTGCGATCCTACTAATAGTATTGGGGGCAGCATTCCTCATTTTATTTATGGGCAATTCATCTTTTTTTGATCTGTGTTGTGTTTTTGTCAAATATGATAAAGATAGTTTGGGCAGAATTAAAAAAAACAGGCAACTTGTTCCTGTTGGAGGTTCCCAGTCTTTCTCATATGAATATCACGAACATATCTCGTGTTTGCTTCCTTATTTTTCAGTTTGATGTTGCCACACATGTGACTTTCATTTGTATTTGATTACAGTCTGCTAAATTCTTTCCTCCTCTAGTGTTTGGAGGTTTGTCAGATGCATTACAGCCAGGGTGCCTGCACGGCCGCGCGCCGCTGCAGCCGGAGTCTCTCTGTTTCCATACGTGCGAGCCGGTGTCATTTTTGGCACCTCTGTCACTCCACAAACAGTTTAGAGTAAAGCTCGAGCCACTGTTGGCTAAATGGGCGGCGTGGCGGTTTTGTGTAGACAGATTTAGCAGGCAGGGATTCTCTGACCTGCGCTTAACATTCAAATAGAAAGAGGGACGAGTTAAGCCAAGATACAACTAATCATGCTGCTGCCGTGCTGGCTGACGCATGGAAATATGAATAAATAAGGCAGACAGGGCCCACTGATTTATAACTCAGGAGTTTGATTTGTTTTATCTTATTGCCAGCGCTTGTTTAGCAATGCTGACTGAAAATACCAACATACTGCAAAAGACAAGCTGGAGAAGCTTTGGTATACCACTGATATGAAATAGGCCTTCATTATATTTAATTTAAGAAAGTAATCCATGGGTAGTTTATCCATTTGCCTCTGTAATAAGCCGTTGTTCAAACATACAAGTGTCTGCATATGTTTGATGGTGTTAGTCCACACATCTGCATTTAATTTGCCGCCAGCCGTCCACTTTTCTTTGACTGAGCTGAATTGAAGCTTTGGCCGTGCGGGCGTGGAGTGCTACTGCCAGCATGAGAGCGGTGCTGCTGTCATCCAGCTCCAGTTCCTGATCAATGAGGTTTGTTGTCGTGATCCGCTCCTTGTTTGGTCCTCTTTCCTCCTCAGCCCCTCAGCCCCGGTCTGTTCCCTGCCTCATGCTTTCTTTCTTCCATCCATTCATCCGTTCATCCGTTCATAGGCTTTCTCCTTGCTAGCAGGCACCTCAGACACCTTTTTTACAGGTGCTCATTCAATGTTTATAGGCCATGAATCACTGCTAGCTGTGTGAAATGTGCTTTTAGCGAACACATTGATTAAACAGTAACGTTGGTTTTGTGGTCCAGAGGCTTCTGTAATGGCCTCTTAGTTGTGTGGCTGTGATGCTGTCGTATAAAACTGCCATGCTGCAACATGTTTCATGCATGCAAGGTGATACAGCCACCTGTCTGCGGGATGTGAATGTAAGTCCGGTTTCTGGCTCTGTCCACAGGGGGCGCTGGTGAGTGCCTTAGCTGATGACAGCATTCACCTGTGGAACCTGAGGCAAAAGCTTCCCGCCATCCTGCATTCTCTCAAGTTCAACAGGGAGAGGTAAGGTGCTCCTCGTTCTCCTCCTCACACGCAGTGACAATGCATCTGTCACTTAATATGAACCAAAATCGGAGGCAGCCGTCGTCACAGCCGGCCTCAATTGTCTTCAGTGTTTTGTTCGCAACTTTGTACTCATCAGGTCTTGAGAAGTAATCCGTTTGCGTGTTCTCCGGTGGGAGAGCAGCAGCTGAATTTGTTTTCCTCTGTAGCCGAATGGGAAATATGATTTCATTAAGGTAACAGTAGAATACATGTTCCATCAAGATGCAGTTATGAACATGTGGATGACATTCAATTTCTGGAAATTTGGTCTGGGGCTGGTAAGGTTTGTTTATTCATCCAGCCAGGTAGGTAGGTAACCAATCATCATTTTAGACATCTAACAAGTACTCCATATAGGATGCAAGCACCCCTTGGACTAGTCAGCAACAAAATGCATCATTCCTGACCAGTCATGTAGCAGTTAAGGTCTGTCAGAGTTTGAAATTTTGATTTTTAATTGGAGTTTCCCCTGCAGGCCAATCAGCATAATTTTTAAATTCCAGTCTCAGCGCCAAAATACATCGTCTTTTCATCTTTTGTCACAATTAGCCGTGCATTTTTAGACACAGCATGGAATTGTAAATGTTGGTGATGTATGATTCTGAATGTGTCTTAACAATTGTGAGAAGCCTCCGTTATTTATTGGACTATTCCACTCTGTTGGTCTATATTTAGTCAGGCTTCATTAGTGTGACACAGAGCAGGGCCTTTGTAATTAAACCTTAGTCACACTCTGCTCCTTCCAGTTGGACCGGGTTGATTAGCAACAGGGATGATTCTTTGATGTTACCCAGTCATGAGATAATGAAACAACTAATTGTGTTGGACGCTGATCTTGTCTTGCAGGATCACGTACTGCCACCTGCCCTTCCAGAGCAAATGGCTTTACATCGGCACAGAAAGAGGAAACATCCACATCGTCAACGTGGAGTCCTTCACTCTCTCAGGCTACGTCATCATGTGGAACAAAGCCATCGAACTGTGAGTCTGTGTTTTCGAGCCTTCTTTTTTCTTTTTTTCTTTTCTGCATATCTTATTTCTGCACTTGTGTGGCTGACTCTTTGGCAGCCAGACCAGGAAACCGGGAAGTGGAAAGGAATGTGCAGGCCCGTATTAAAGAGAAGCCACACTTGAAGTGATGCCATCAGCGTCGCGTCGTGGCAGTTACATGGCAAACCTGCTACACAGGACATTTAGTTAGGAAAAAGAAAATCTGGCTTTGTTTTGTCTAGCAGTTTTGATCGTCATAATGCATAAGTAACATTTGTTTCTATTGCTGTATTGATGCAATATGGCCTTGGTTCAAACACACATAGCTTATTTCTTATTTAAAACCAGAAGTGGGCATATTATAATTATCTGAGCTCTATTTGTATGAAATAATGCATAATAACAAACACTAATCTCATTATAATGTTAGTTCATATATGATTTAACACTCAATAAGCCTCTTCATTTATCATTTATTTACCCATGGATATAATAAAATGAACGCTAACGTCATCCAGTGGGATTTAGACCGAGGTGAAACTTGATGCCGAACGCTCTCCCGTTACCGCCATTGAACGCAACGTGATGCAGCCAATGTAGCAGGGTAAACTGACTTCAAAGGGAGCGTGCACCGGTGGCGGCGTCTGATGAGCGTAGCCGGCCCGTTAGCAGATACAGTTTGTTCTGTAAGTGTCGATGCAGGTGTCGGTGCGGCTGAGCAAAGGTCTGATCCGTGTTGAGAGTGGGAGTGGAGTTGGTGGTTCTACCGTGCAAGAAGTTTCCGCCGAGCCTTCTGGATGTGTTGTGATTTACCCAGTGTCACCCACTCCCACCTTTCCTTTTTATGTAGGTTTTTATGTAGGCACTCACCACTCGGTCAGATCCTGTGTGTTGGTTGGTTTTTCATTGCGCTGGGTTTGAAATTAACACCTGGCAAGTGCCACATCGCCAGTAAAATGGTGGATAAATCAATAACAGGCACCCATCACACTGGCTGGCCACTTTTGAATACTGTAGTGAATTTTGTTGCACTTCATGATGAACTACCAACGTTATCCACGGTTTGTGACAGAGCAGTTTTAAATTAACACACAGTATTATTTGCATGAAGTAGAAATAACAATGAGGATGGTGATATGTTTCTATAAAAAATATTCATTATTTTATCCAGTAAAAATGTATTTTTGCCAGGTAATTTCTCTTAATGTTGCAGGCCTTGGTTGGTGAGCCCAAAAATTAATTTCAGACACTGACTGGCAGCTGAAATTGGGAGTGGTGGAGAATGTGTTTAGGTGATGCCGCTGCTGGAATCTGATAGATTGCTGTCTTAGATGTGGGACTTGGAGCTGTCAGAGCAGCAGAGTATGCCATCAGCTGAGATTAATGTCGTAGAGACAGACAGAGGAGATGAGAAATGCTGTTGGCTGTCAGATTGTGGGAATGTAAATGGCACGATTATAGAAAAGAGCTGCTGGTCCATAGTGTTATGTTTTCAGCATGTTCAGTTGTTTCTAGTAGTTCTCTGATTCAAATGTCTTTTCAACACAAGTTTCCAGTTTGCATGCAGAGAGCTGTAACTGCAAACTACTGCATACTACCATCCTAAACTCGTCTAGTAGGGCTGGCAAGGATCTCACGATACAATACATATCACAAAACATGGGTCTCGATATAATTAGCATCACCATGCATTGCAATACTCTACAGACTTGACTGAAAATGTATAAATAAAGCTTAAAATACAACCTACTGCATAACATTTATTCAATATTCAGATGCCATTTTATTAAAACAGAATTAGTACAATGCAATTAATTAACACAGTGTACTAAAATAGATTCCATGTATATCATATGAAAATGAAGTGCATCGATATATATCAATACAGTTGGATGGAGATATATTGCAATTTGCAATACTTGGCTGTATTGATTGATTGATTGATTTTTCCCCAGCTATATACTCTTATATCACATGCAATCGACATAGAGAGTGTGTTGTCTTAATACTTTTGTTCTAAGTAGAAAAAGAAAGTAAGGAAAATAAAACAGAAATTAATGTCCCACTGAACATGTTAATACACATAAACAGTTTGTGTTTACGTTGGTGGTTTTTCTCTGACCGGGGTTCGTGTTCCCGTCCGTCCGCCACACCACTTGATCGTATTGACTCATCAACAGCCATGAGATCATTAGCTCCTGGAGCCAGACCACATTTGGTGGTGGCGACGCTTTCTTTAGACCAGACCTCCACTTCCGCCATGCCCCTTGCTCTGTTGCCACGGCGACGCTGTATCCAGAACGCTGCCTCACTGTAATCTCTCACAGACCCTCATATGACCCTGTTCTCTCTCTCTCTCTCTCTCTCTCTCTCTCTGTTTGTTTCTCTCTCTCACGTCATGCTTCTTTCTCTCTTACACTGATGCTCTATCCCTTTGCAAACAACCCACTATTCCCACCATTTATTTGGCTGCATGTCTTCACTGGTTTAAGACATGCTGCTTTATCTCTCTTTCTCTCTGTAAGCATGCACAGAATATTTTCCAGTATATTTTCCAAGGCATGCATCATGTGTATCTACAAAATGCAAATACAATTGAATTCACACTCTTTATCTCTCATTCTCTCCCTAAAACCTCCTCAGATCCACCAAGACACACCCTGGGCCAGTCGTCCACATCAGTGATAACCCCATGGATGAAGGAAAGGTATTCAACAGTTTATTCTGCACTGTTTATGTCACACAGTCAAAGGAAAATTCACAGCTAAAACCTAAAATCATCTTTTGGCAATACACCATTTCTTCCCATTTTCCCCCTCTCCCTGTGGGTAAACAGCTAAATGCAGATGATGTTGCATCAGTATTTCCAGTGCAGCGACAATGGAGTCTGATACCAGAAATATTTCTCAACTAATTAACACGTCATTGGTAAATGTCACATTCTGGTCTCAGACCCAAAGAGCTCAGGCCTCTTTCTAGACTGATTTTCCCCAATCATACAGACAGAAATCTGTCACAGAAGGAGCCGAGGTGTCAGTTTCTCCACTGACAGAAGCCTCGATAGACCAGAATGCAATGCGTAAAGACAAGCAGTGTAGTTGTGATCATGCACAGGCCCCAGTGTCCACGTGCTAATTAGCTAGTTTGCTATGTTTACATGACTATACACCCACTTTTGATTGGATGCACAAGTTCACACCCCGTCTCTGTGGGTTGTTGAAACTGATCGTGGGGACGAGTTTCAACAGGAACACTAGCTTACAAACCTCATGAAATGGCCATTTTACTTCCTTGATTTTATGTATTTCCTGTTCAAGATATCAGGGCGAGACATAACAGAGAGATGTGTAAACCAATAACATAACAGTAAAGGAGATTATTTGAATTTGAGATTATTTTATTGTTTGAATTTTTTTTTTGTTTCCGCCCACTGGTGCAGCATGAAGTCTCAGTTAAAGATATGCTGCTCTCCAGGAAGTAAAAGCAATAGGAGTTCATTACAGTGGCAGCAGATGAAGGAGGAATGTGAGAGATTATATGATGAGGGTAATGAGAGGGTGTTTTTTTTTTTCTTCCTTTAAGAGCCTTCGTTGTAAAACATTCTCCTATTTGAAGTCCTGTCTCTCGGTGCTGCAGACATCGTCAGACACAGTGGTGATGCAGTCAGGTCGACTCTGAGCTCTGTTATATGTGCAGTGTGTGGTTTCACAGCAATCAGTGGAGCTGTGCTTGCCTCTCTTGTTATTGCAGCTTCTGATTGGATTTGAGTGTGGCATAGTGGTGTTGTGGGATTTGAAGTCCAAAAAAGCTGACTACCGCTACAATTATGATGAGGTAAGTCCTTATTTCCATTCCGCTCTGTTCATATGGGGATTGTGGTTTGCTCGTTTCCTCATTGTGGTTTCAGCAACATGTGAGCCCTTACCAGGTTTTGCATAATATATCACTTTTGTCACAAATATGTTCTGTAACAGTGATTTTCATCTTTTTAATGTCACAAACCCGATTTAATAAGCTTGGATTCGAAGATCCTTCATATTTTTATTATTGTTGCTTGAGCAATGAATAGTGAGAAGTAACAGCGGTTAGAATGAAACATATGCTTAGATTTAATTTTTCTACTTTATATTTTTAAAACTTCTTCTAATAAATTAAAGGTGAACTATGCACAATTGCTGAGGGTGATTTTACTGTTTATTCCATGTTTTTTGTTAATTAAGTCTAAAGATTCTTACTTAAATCAGCCCTCAAGAATTTTGCATAGTGCACCTTTAAATAATAATAAATTTAAAAGAATCTCATTTTACTTGGGGATACCCTGGAAGTCCATTAAGGACCCCATGGGTTCCCCGGGCCTCACATTGAGAACCAATATTGTACTAATGAACAAATGAATGATCTCCTAAATTAATGCAGTACCTTTTGTCAGATAAACTCTTTGATCAATTTACGATTATGCATTAAGAAGATCAGAAGCTTTTTCTTGTCTGTGTTCAGTATTTAGGTTTGCAAATGTGCATGCTAATTTTTTATCATCCTGCATTTGTTTAATGCCCTGTACGAGCTAGCTTAGCATTATCTTAAATTGTTAGTGCATCAAGTACATAAAATACCGTGCACAGAGGCGACACCGCCACCAGCCTGCCATAAAATCAGTTAATTTCTTTAATATTCCCATGCACCCAAGGCACTGTTTCTATTGTGCTGCTTCCAGGCGATCCACTCAGTCGCGTGGCACCATGAGGGTAAACAGTTTGTCTGCAGCCACTCTGATGGCACCCTGACCACATGGAATGTACGAGCCCCAGCCAAGCCTGCACAGATCATCACACCACATGGTAGGATCTGTTGTATACACATGGTCTTATTGTTTATATATATACACACACACGGTGCATTTAATAGAAGCCGCCTGTGTCTAGTTAAAGCACTTTTATGTTGCTATAATTACCTCTGCTCTTAGAGGTGTCATTTGTACAAAAAAAACATAGATGCAGTCACTATAGCACCAGGCTGCATGGCCATACTGTATTTCTAGTGTATGATTGACATGAAGGAGGTGGACAAAATAATGGAAACACCTAACAGTTCATCAGTATTCAGTAGTAAGAAGTAAGTGCACCCTTTGGCCTCAGAATAAGAACTGTGTTGAACTGTGGGAATGTTTGAGTCTGTTGTTTTTGGTTTGTTTGTCTTTGTTGGCGAGCTTCCACTTGCATTTACTTCCATTTTGCTAAGGCAGTTTTGTCTGTGTTTGGCTGATATTGTCATGATTTTGACTGTTCTCCTGGCTGTATTAAATAATTGTTGACTTTTGTGACAGACACTCATTTCAGGCACTGGCTATTTACCCTTTTTAAATGTTAGTTTCCTCATGTTGCTATGAAAAAAATCCGTTAAAAGCTGGCATCCAGCTTCATGTCTGACCTGTGTTGTTGCTTTTCCTGTTTGGATTTAGTATATTCTTTTTTTTCATGTAGGGTTTCCCTTATTTTGTCCACTTTCTGTTTATACTGTACACATTTTGCATGCATTTCTGCACATTCGTTCTCTGACTCTGCTTTTTTTTTTTTTTTTTTGCCACTTGACCACCACTAGGAAAGCAGCCCAAGGATGGAAAGAAGCCAGAACCATGCAAGCCTATCCTGAAAGTGGAGTACAAAACGACAAGGGCTGGGTAAGTGTGATGGTTGACTGCGGTGAGTTCCCACCCATCCTGTGCCTTATTGACTCTAGTTGGAATCCATATCCTGCACTGAAAGTAGCCTTTCCTGTTGCTTTGTCGAAACAACACACACGCAGGTCTATTTTCCGACAGTGCCCTTCTGCTGATGATATGGACGTAAACAATTACTGATTCACTGGATCTGATCTAATTATCCCTTATGCCAGACATTAGAGGAGAAGGTAGAATATGGTTTTGTCATTAGAATTAAAAAGCGAGCTCCTCCCATTGTAGATGTGTTTTTGAAATTGGGCCAAAGCGTCTCTGGAGAAACAGTAAAATTCTAGTAACTGTGTGTACCCACTTAGCACCGATCAGACCTGCACAGGCTTTTCACCATCACAACAAAAGGTAATTATATGAATAAGCAATTAAAATGTGTGTGTGTGTTTCCTTTGTTCAGGGACCCATTCATGGTCCTGTCTGGAGGTCTGTCTTACGATACAGTGGGGAGGAGAGCCTGCCTGACCGTGATGCACGGCAAGAGCACCGCCGTCCTGGAGATGGACTACCCCATTGTAGATTTCCTAACGCTATGTGAAACTCCATATCCAAATGGTGCGTTGCAACAGGTTTTTATTTACTTGTTTCAGGATTTGGGTCAGGCCCGTGATGTAACATCGTTATCCCTGTTGATTCTGTGTTCTTCTGTTTGCCAGACTTCCAGGAGCCTTATGCTGTGGTGGTCCTGCTTGAGAAGGATTTAGTTGTAATTGACCTCGGACAGATTGGGTAAGTATTTGGCTTTTCAATTTATAATGTACTGTTAGAATCTTTCAATATGTGATGTACTGATTTGTGTGTATTCTGACCTGCCATAGGGAGATTAATAGTAGGCAATGAGAGAATTAAACTAAATTTAACTTATAATAGCTGCCAGAACAAAAAAAAAAACAACACTTATATTGGTCTTCTATCAGAGTAAAAATTGTAATTGCCATTTATGTAGTTAACATTTACTTTAACCCAGGACTGGATGATATGGACTAAAAATGCAGCATCAAACAAGAATACATCAAAGTTATAAACAAGTTACACAGGAACAAGCACTTAAAGCATAAAAAATAATTGATTTATAATACACCTAGTGTAAAACATCACATCATCACCAGAATAAATAAATTAGTAGCAGTTAATATTCACATCTAAAAGGCATGCACGGTACATTGAGAGCAGAACACGTGATATTGCAGTATGCTGCATGTGACCTTTTGCGCATTATCTGGACAGGTACCCGATCTTTGAGAACCCATATCCTCTCACCATCCATGAGTCACCAGTGACCTGCTGTGAGTATTTTGTCGACTGCCCTGCTGAACTGATTCCTGCACTTTACTCCGTCGGCAGCCGGCAAAAGAGACAAGGCTACAGCAAGAAGGTGGGTCGCTCCTCTGTGTAAAAGATGTTAAACACACCGGACACTTCAGGGCTTTCAAAGAGAAACAGAGCTCCTATATTGAAAATTATAGAGTCAAACCAAAGATACTGACAGTATGTCGTGTTTAGAAAGCAGGCAAATCTGGATGGTTTTCCCAAATCCAGTTGACTGTCCACATTGTAATTTCCAAGCAACCAAATGAGACTTGTGTGTTTCGACAGTATTTGATGCCATTACGATATCTGGTTGTCATAGAAACAACACAGGCGTGCTTGTGCAGACGTTCCTGTCCAGCAAAAGGCATCTTCCTTTTGAGGCATTTTCTAGTGCGCAACACGTTGGTGAAAGGAAGCGTGAAACCTCCGAGTTTGTGCAGGCGCCACTATCCTCTCACCGACGCTCCTCCATGTTTGTTGTTCTCTCCTCTTCTGTGTGACGTCAAACACGGGCCGCATGGGGAGAGACTAAAAACAAACACGCTTGAAATCAGAGATGCAATTTGCATCAGATTTCACACCACCTACAAGTGTGGTTGAAAGGCAATCTGACAGGATCAACTTCCATATTGATAATGCTGTTAATGTTCTATCTGATTGGATATATGAGGAAATTGGATAGGAGCTACCTGTCCCTTTTTCAATTTCCAAAGTAGCATTAATTTTTTGAAGCATTGCTGTATGCGGTGGAAATTTCAGCACTGCAGAATCCTGCATGAAACTAATTTCATGTTGACTGAATACATTCATTAACATAACTTGTTTTTCTCATTTTAATAGGAATGGCCCATTAGTGGGGGAAACTGGGGCCAAGGCACACAGAGCTACCAGGAGATCATAATCACTGGGTGAGTATGGATCTAAAGCTTGGGAGAAATCATTAACATGACTCTGATTGACATGGAAAATATGAAAAATCACAGTAAACAGTATATTTTACTATTTTCAATGTCCGCTCTGCTTCTTTTCCCCAATAAACAGACATGCTGACGGGTCAATCAAGTTTTGGGATGCTTCTGCACGTGAGTATTCTTATCTGTTTGCTACTACAGGAACAGAAACCGCAGACAGTAGATGACAATACTTTTTCTAACCTCTTTCCTTCCTTCTTTCCAAAGTAATGCTTCAAGTACTGTACAAGCTGAAGACTGCCAAGGTGTTTGAGAGGGCTCGCGGGAAGGAGGAGAAGCCCAGCACAGATATAGTCGAGGAGGACCCGTTTGCCATCCAGACTTTGTCCTGGTGCCCGGAGAGCAGGATGCTCTGCGTGGCCGGAGTCTCCGCTCACGTCATCATCTACCGGTTCAGCAAACAGGAAGTCACCACTGAAGTTGTACAGGTAATCATTCGTGGCCCAGGGTGATGGTCTCTTAGAAACCTGCAGAGTTTAAGCTAAATCACCATTCTTGGGGCAGTCTTATTTCTTATCACCACGTCTTCTTCAACTCTTTTTTTCTGTGTCTGTAGCTGTTGGAGGTGCGTATGCAGTGTGAGCTTAGCGATGTAGACTCCCCCGACCCAGGAGGGGATCAGACCCCCACCCTGCCCACCTCAGGAGCTTCCTCCAGCCCTCAGGAGAATGAGCCTCCCGCCCAGCCGTCCACAGGCAGCAACTCCTCTGATGGAACCCGGGACAACATACCATGCCTGCAGTATGGACACTCACATTGTCTTTTTTATTTATGCAGGGAGCTTGCAAGTATTTTACAAAAGTAAAATGTGAATGCAAGTAATCGGTAAATGTATAAATCTGAAGCAGGGTGCACCTTAATAAATAAAGAGTTGTATTACATGGCCAAAAATGGTTGAAATGCACAATTAAAGAAGCCAACAAGAGCTGGCACACAGATGCACAAAAAGTTGAAAAAGATAAAAATGTTCTGACGATATCTTGAAAAGGACAAAATTAGTTTAACAGAATGACTCTCAGTGCAGCTTCCCCAGAAGATAATCTATGCCTGAAACTCAGTGAGTTGCAGTTTGCTGTCTCCCCCCCCCGTGTGTGTGATGCAGGGTGCGGAGCTCCCCGCTGAAGCAGTCTCCGGGCTACCAGGTGGAGCTGGTGATCCAACTGGTGTGGGTGAGCGGGGAGCCTCCTCAGCAGATCACCAGCCTGGCAGTCAACTCCTCCTACGGCATGTAAGTCTCTCTGAGCAAGAACACGCACACACACACAGATGTTGTGCCGTCTCCTCTCAAAAAGATACAGTTATACTTGTCATTTCAGCATCATATTTTGAGATCAGACTCTAAAGATCGGAGTTGAATTGATGACATCCTGAAACTGGCTTTTCGACCCTTTGTGGCTGCATTTATCTAAATTTGTTAAAGCATTGTTGTATGCAAATTTTCGAGCCAGCCCCCCTAGAAGCTATACTTAAATGACAAGTGTAACCATAGCGATATCTTAGTCATATCTAAAGGGGAAATACTCAATGTTGCAATAGTATTGGTACACTCACACATGCACGTACACACATACACTCAACATACATTTTTGCACGTCTGGTTCATGCCTCATGGGAAAATGACATAATTACATCTGGAACAGCTGGGCGTGTTGGCTGCATGTAAGAGTCACACGCCTGAAATTTGAAACAACACAAGTGACAGGTTAGGATTGGGTGAATTTTCCTACAGAGTCACTTCATTATTGGAGTTGGTGGCCTTGAATGTCTTAAAAGTGTGAATGCCACAGACATCACATACTTGCATTTATCTGAAACCTGTGTGTGTGTGTGTCAAGGAATTTGAATCACTTCCTGTAACACAGAAAGCAGTTTCAGTTTTATTTTTATTCGTCATATGTAGGTCACACAGGGTCAACGGCACAATGAAACATGTTTGACGAGAAACAGATCAGCTCAGCAATAAGAGCACTAGTCATAGATAATAAAGAAGAAAAGTTAAAAGAAAGAAAATTTAAATAAAACTAGAGATAATTTAAATGGAAGCGGTATGAGATATAATAAAAAGAAAATATATATGTGTATATCTAAAACACTATATGCATATATGAGATGAGGATTGTGGGTAAAAGTGAAAGTATTGCACAATTATATTATTGTAGTGTAAGTGCAGATAAAGTCGTTGAATCATAATCATGAGGAGGAAAGGAACAAAAACAAGACTTCAATGCCTCTGACTCTTTATTGGTCCCTCCTTGTGCGACAGTGTGGTGTTTGGAAACAGTAACGGTCTGGCGGTGGTGGACTACCTCCAGAAGACCCTGCTCCTGAACATGGGCACGACAGAGCTGTACAGCCCGTCCGACCCCTACCCGAGGCAGCCTCGCTCCCCCCGCAAAACACGCCAGTCGTCCGGAGGTGAGCCGCCGTCCGACCTCTCATGGTCTCTTCCCCCACGCAAGAAATTCCAGCTGTTACGCACCTCTGTCTGCTGTTGTGAAATTCCCCGATTGCTCTGCTCTCGCTTTGCTGCTAATGTGCAAAATGTTCCTTTATGTCGCAAGAGCAGTTGAAACAGCTGAATGACTCTGGCTGTTAAAGGTGAGCAAGAAGAGGCGGGGCT
>OMLF01021443.1:110912-124080 GCA_900302615.1 Holocentrus rufus | reverse complement strand
AGCCTGAGGGGTCACAGTGCTCTTGATCTTACTCAGTTCAAAGGTGTCTGTTTCATGTCAACTATAGCACCCCCTTATACACACACACACACACACACACACACACACACACACACACACACACACACACATACACATATACAGGCACAGAAATACATATGCATGCAATAATGGTATTTTGGAATAGCTCTTCCATTACTTTACTAACTTATCAATAATAAAGTGGTGTTTTGATGGCATATTTTAAAATGATAATTCAATACATTGAGATGTGAGAAGAAACCTTTGTTCAAAATGGATTTTTTAACAACTGAAATGCAGCTGTATGTTTCCCTACAGGGGGTAAAGCCCACAGCACACCAGCACTAATCAACTGACAGAGACGAAATTCAGCGCCGACAGTAGAACCTACCTGATACGTGTTGTCAAAGCTGTCATACATGAACCGTGTGATCAAAGACGTCTTTCCAACTGCAAGAGAACAAAAAGACAGAAAGCATAAAATGAGAGTCAGCCAGCCTCAAACTGTTGAACTCAATATTCAATCAATGTGGCAGTTGGGAGTGTCGGTTATGGTTGCTGCCATGGCTGTGACTGCTACCAAGGGAGCTCATTACTGGGTGTGAGGGTAACCAGAGGGTCATCAATGACATCAGGTCCAGATGTAATTACAATGCTGTGGCTGCCGGCATTAGGTCTACTCCCAAAACACTCATGTGTGATTTCCCATTTAACATATTGCACTGGGAGAGAGGGGAGTTAAGATGCATAGAAATGGTAAATTATCTGTCAGTGGGAAACCTGAGGGACAATTCAAGCACCTTTTCACTGAAACGTTATTTTATTTATGCAATGTGCTCAGTAGTAATTTCGCAGATGGCATTCCTTAAAATGGCAGCGCAGTTCCTACAGGCAGTGTAACACAGCTTCACTACTGCATAAATTTGGATGTCTACAGTACTTTCACTTTCATTGATACAGGCCTCAAGGGCTGTCATGACTGAAATGCAGCCATGCAGCGTTTCCCCGCAGCGCTTCACAGCCAAGGCGGGCTGCCTTAGCGAGAAGTAGGCTAATGAGTGCCTTGGCTGAGAAATTCACACAAAATTACGCCCCCTCCCCTCGCCCAAACTTTTATTTGATCCAAGTTTATCAATCTTTTAAGAGCTAGAATGTGGCCATTACAGAAGGGTAAGAAACTGTTCACCTGATTTTTTTTTTTTTGTCATTGAGTACAAAAACACTTTGCTGCTTTTCCAAATACATGCTGAGCCCACAGGTAGCCTGAGGGTGGAGCTGTGATGTTCTGCACGGACTGAAAAGGGCAAACTCTTGTTCGAAGGGATTCAAACTTGGCCATCTGTGCGTACAGCTGTGCAGCTACCTCGATCAGGTGGTATACTGGCACGCACGTCAAAACAAGAGCATGTACCTGTGCAGAAATTCCTTAAAGGAATTTCTAAGTACTAAAGCAGGGCACAATAAGTCACTCTGTATAAAAACTGAAACCAGTCTCACACCAAACCTACAACAGGGCACACCAGTTGTTTGGCATTTATGCTCTGGACAGTTTCATAAAAGTCTTGCAACAAATTATCACCTATAATGAAGGAAAGCCTTGCACTTCAGGCTCCATTAAACAGCTTGCTGAAACAACCTATAAAACAGTGATATTATATTTTATTTGTATATGCAGTTGTATTTAACGAGTACGCCAGCAAAGCGTGGCCAAGAAAACGACTGATGCTGTCGGTTCCTGAAGGTCTGCTCAGCAAAAATGAGAAACCATATTGGACATGCCAATATACAACCTAAGAAACTATTTGCTATGAGAAGACCATGAGTCATTTGAATGTTAATTTCCCCAGAGGCACAAAGCTGTCAAATTTTACAGAAAATTTGAACATAATTTAACATGGATCATAAAAAACAGTACGGAGCCCCTGAGAAAATAACACTATGTTTTCTGCTTTCTACTTTCTTCAAACAGTTCATTGCTGTTCATTTTCTAGCTAACTGTTACATGTGATGCTTCATCCTATGTAGAGATATTAAACAGTCAAAGAAACACTGACATGGTGGATATGTGATTTAAAAAACGCCTAAGTATAGATCTGTCAAATTTAAGGGGCTCAAAAAATATTACACTGGAGTTAAGGGGGATGGCAGGACATTGGTGGAACTCATAAACTAACTGATGGCTTATGGAAGCGTGTTGTTTTGAGGGTTTTTTTGTCACTGGTTTCATTAATGAGGCTGACTGGAGCAAAGCAAAAGGAGTAGCCAACAGGAATCAATCCCATCCTTTTCTCTCATCCAGTTACCAGCTCTGCAGACGGCTGGCTAAGAGCCCGATGTCTTATATCGCTCTCTAAAACTACAGTGGAACAGGTCCAACAATACTGCACTGACTACGATACTGTACACTGTCATTTACTGTGCATTCTGATGGTTATGTTGACATAAATCATATTTACTTTTGATGCAACAAGCAGGTATCTTTTTGTGTAAGTGCCAGGAGAGATCCCTTTTCATAAATATTTGAATACATCTTTGCAAAATTTAAATTCATTATTCACATAAGGGAAATACAATTGGGTATGCAATCAAAATATTTAATCAAGAGTTCAGTTGGTAAACATGTGCTGTCTTTAAATGTTTGTTCACCCAATGGGCAACCAGTTGCAATTATACAATACATCTTTAATAAAACACCAGACAGACTAATTACATGCATTGTGCCCTCAGTGGGCTTCCATATCTACAACACACAATCTAATGCAAAGGCTACTGATTATGCTAATTAGCTCATGTTAATTCATGAATATATCATCTAGCTTATTTATCTTAAGAGGTATCCTACTTTATACACACATGCCAACCGATTCAATGTGTTCAACTCTTTCAATCACTTTCTATTGAAACTGAAATACCTTCATGATTACTCTACAGTCAAATTTTTGTTGTGCGCACTGCATGCGGTCGCCTCGCAAAAAATTCAGAAAAACAGACAAAACTCTGGGGCGAAACAAGCAAATAACTCAAATGATGATGAATCTCAACGAATGTCCTCCATGAATATAACCGCACAGTTCTAGTAGCAGCACACATTACCTAAATCCCATTGTGCAGGTACAGCAGTTTTGACTTTATCATGTATTTCAATTCCTCCGTATCTTCTTCTCCTCTTGAGCATTATTTCTCATCTTTAGGGAGATAAGGGAGGGATACAGCTCAGAGCACAGAGCAGCATTAAAGGGAGAACCTCCGGTGATTCTGTAGTTAACACCATGAGAGAGACGGACATTCAAAGAGAACATTAGGATGGAGAGTTTCATCCAACATTCTCACTGCTGACTCATCCTCCTCGACCACTAAGCAGCCTGAGACAGGGCTCTCCATGCCTCTCACTCATTGCTGAAAGCTTCAAAAGAGAAAGACAGAAGCCAGCTCTTTATTTCTGTAACGAACTGAAGCAGTATCTCGAGTGCACACAGAGAACAGCACGTAATCCTGAAGGGCATCTGGATTCCTTCCACAGAAAGAAAAGGTGCATTATAAAAGACTTTATTTTTGTTTCAGGTAATTATAAAAAACAGTGACATAATGCATAATCAATTACATAAGCTCATGTGTCTAACAAAACCATTATCGGTCTATAAAACATGTAACATTCAAACCAACTGCAGCTTCCTCTTATAAGGCTGAATCACAGAATGGAGTGTGCTATTCAGTTTCTGTCAATATCGTCAGCTGCAACTGAGATAATGTCTCCAGGCCTGTTTGTTTAAATTTAATTATCATGGTCGGGGAGGGAAGCTTAGTTACACTTATGGCTGCAATTATTTAGTGAATTTTCTGTAAAGCAAAAAAGAAATGAATACAGGGGCAGATTTTCAGGTTTTGATCTTCTCTGTCATTGCCATTTACCACGATATTTATCACCATTTTAGACATATAATTATAATTCAAGTGATTAGCAGCTTTAGTGAAAAGAAAACTAGAATCGAATGATGCAGCAGAAAACAAAGCAGCAACCTCTTGACATTCAGTTCATAACAGAGGTGTGTTGTCATAAAAGATTTTGCCGAGCACACTTCCATGCCACCCTTGCATTTCAAAACAAAACAAAACATTCAACTATAAAGTTCAACCAAAATTAAAATCCACTGGGTATGAGTCGATGGTAAAGTAAGTATGATCACGTTATGAGTGAAAGAGCTGTACCAAAAATCTTTTTAATGAGATTTAGAGTAGACATAAAGACATGAAATATGCAAGAGGAGGGGATAGTTCAGTTAGTGACTTTCACAAATATGAAATAATAGCTGCACCAAGACAAGTCAACATGACATGCAGAAGTTATTCTTGGTGCTTGAAAGACACAGTGTATTTTATTAGAATAAAACTGCACAATATACATGTTCACTTGTGTTTATATGTGGTGTGAGAGCAATGAAATGTTATTGACGGGAGGTCCAATGCGCTCTCTCACAGATTCCAAACACCCCAAGGCTATCTGTGCAAAATTGTCTCATCTTGACATTTGGGCTATTGAATATCGTTCTTTTTATTTCAGGGTCTGACAATTAACTGATTGCCATTCAATTCTAATTAACGTGGAGAGTGTACTTGCCTTCATCAGACACAGGAAAAAGTAACAAGGTCCTCTTGAGCAAACAGCCACCCAAGAAAGTCCAAATAACCGGAAAAAGCTGTCCACTGTTCGTAAAGGAAGATTAATCGACATGTCGCCTGTACCACCAGCATACCGGCATTTTTCCCAAACCAATTCTATGTATGGCTCTGTGAAGCAGCTCAGCATCCAAGCTAACCTGCAGCTATGAATAAAGGGCCAGCGGGGTTGTTGAGAAAACAGCCCATCTAAGCCCTGATCTGCCAACAGATTCAAAGCAAGACCTCAAAATGCATATGCTAATGAGCTGCTCTTGTGCTACCTTAATTAGTGCGTGTCTGGACTGTGGAGGGACGGGGCGCTGCATTGTTTGTTGTGATTAGTTGGTACTGCCACTTCAGAGCTCGCCTTTGAAAAGGAGGCATGAATTTGGAGGATTGTCAATTTCCCTTTATTTAGCGAGAGGCCTGCATTTTCATGTTTTGGACGGGGTGCAACAACTTCATCTTACGTCAATGTTGCAGAATATGGATATTTTGGTGATTTCAAGTGATATTTGTGGTGAAATGTAGTTTTTACTCAAAACTTGAGTGGCTGTGCTATTTTCTTTTCCGTAGCTGCAGTAGGGGTTAGAGAGGTCGAATTTATGGCAGAGTTATGTAAGGCATTTAAATCATTAATGTACTAATGGACCACTGTACAGTACATGAACACAAGGACATCGTCATCTATTCAGACTTGCAGTAAAATGAACTCCACATGCTGATCTGGCGTAGAAATAGAAAGCACCATCTGACAGGACTGTAAGTGAGAAGCGGTCTGTTGTTCGAGCCTTAGAGGAATAATTTTATTCATTTGTATGTCAATTATGACTATCTGCTGGAAACTCACTGATGTCACCCAAAGCCCAATTGTTTTGTTGTCTTCCCATCATGAAACATCTCTGAATTCTTTTAATAGAGTCTAGATTCATATTGTTACTATCTCTGTTACCGTTTCCTTACTTCCTTGAAAACTAGCCAGTGCCGGGCAAAATCAACAGTGTCGTCTGTATTTAATGATCGAAGAAAGACATTTTCCAACCTCGATACAAAAAAATGAACCAACCAATGAAACAAAGTACCACCTGAGATAAATAGGGAGATACTGCACCTACAAGAATATCTGAGGCCACCTCTGGGGGGCGACATAGAGAGATAAAACTGGGCCAATCAGAATAAAATGAACAGCAGTCAATATTACTTTTGCATAAAATCAGCTATCTAAATTTTTTTTTTACTGTGCATTAGAGAAAATTAGCAGATGGTGATTAAGAAGATACACATTTCTGTCTGCTTAGATTAATGAAATATGGAACAAATGCTTATTTCCCACTGGTTATGCAGCCAGTCAGCACCACATAGCCTCAATTTTTCTCAAAGTTTCGTAATTCACATAAGCTTAAAGTTATGTCTTCGCAATAAATATTAATAGTCCAGTTACGCATGAATATTGTTATATATTGCACAGCATTTAGCCACATTGACCGCCATATATTCTGCTCTGTTTGGCTGATACTCCACACTGCCCCTGATGGCCAAAAGACTGTATTACACTCTTTTCTTCTGTCTAACAGCAGACAATAGCCATGATTAGGGGTTCTGTCTATATAAGCTTTGTTAACACTGCTGATAACATTTAGCAGATGTGCCACACTACCACTGAAAGCTACCTCAGCTGGCCTCACACTACTGATCAATTATGTAGTCAATTTATAGACAGTTTAATAAAGAGCAACACAGATAGGGGGATTCCTGCCTTGTGGGTTTCCAATTACAACCTGTGTTTTAATGAAGTGTGCGCTTTGTGCGATGCTTCAAAGACTTTGCGGTGCCAGTTAGCAACACAATAACCAATTAACAGAGAGAATGGAGCACCTGCTGCTGCAGAACCTGCACTCTCACCGCCAGGAGTCCACTGTGTACAGTCAGGAGACACCTGATCAAGGCAGTTCTTAGTTCACTATACAATTTTTTAAATGGCCCAAACAGTGGGGTTCATTTTACAGCAGACGTGCTCGTGCCATTTTTTGAACGATACAACTGTGAAATGCATTGGGTTTCAATCCCTTCAATGCTCCTCCAAACAAAGAAAACCCAAATTATTATGTGAATGTTTTTTTTTAACACTATGTGATGCCATATTATCTCTCACATGTATAGCTTTGGCTGAAGTAGGTGACCCTTAAAATAACAATTCACACAATTTTGTCACAAGAACAAAAATGATTGCACAGAACTCCTATCGCGGAATTTCTACTCATGGTCCAACTTTATCTACTGTCTTATCTTATCTACTGTATCTCCTATCCCAAGATTAATTTATAACCTTTGCCAAAGGTGAGAGATAAGCTTTTTTCTGCATGGTCCATGTTTTGGCATGAATTTGGTCATGAGGTCATTATTTCATTTACTCTCTATAAGTTCAAGTTATCATTTGAGCTCAGGTATGAAGGTAGAAGTTTTACAGGGAGGGCGATGGGGAGGAGAGTGAAAATGGGTCTGAAGTTGGATTTTTCACCTGATGACAATATGTATAAATCTTGGTCTAAAACAGGCTAACATCCTGGAGAATAATGTAATTCAGTTGTTAAGCAAGCATTACAGGGCCATGCAGGCAGTTGACACAATTTTTTTCAGGACTAACAGAACATTTGAATTTGTATGTGTGTGTGTGTGTGAGACAAACAGAGAGAGAGAGAGAGAGAAAAAGAGAGAGAGAGTTTTTCCAGGACAAACTCTGATTATAACATTTCCCTGGGGGAAAATGTTATAATCAAACTCAATCAGCCAAAAACTTGGATAAACAAAATCAAGAAAACACTGAGCAAGTACAAGCTTTTTAAAGGATCGTTAACTTGGGAGAAAGTTACAGGGCCAATAAACTAGCTGGTTTCCAAAAATGTGTAGATGCTTAAGACGTTAATGACCTCTCGTCTAAATGTTAACGTTAAATTTGCGGGAACATCCAAAGCTAGAATGGCAGATTCTGTAAATAATCATGTATATGCATAAAACTCTCTCTGATTGGCACCTTCATTTCAACTTGCTCAGGAAACCTAATTAACTCATGCTTGGCTCCAGAGCTCAGTCCTATTTACTCTGTAATGTTTCAACGCATTTCAATTGCATTACGTCGTCTCTTCATCCTTCCTGAGTAAATTAAATTAATTCAAACGATATATCATGAGAATTTGTCCCCTTCTCCCTTGTTCCTACAAATGAACTTCCATTTAGATCGGTATTGATCTATTAACAAAAGGATTGTTTTCTCGCCCCCTGAAGTCTCCTCACCCAGAGTAATACACTTCCCAAACAATCCGTCTTGGAAAGCTTTGGAAAGCTGAATAATGACTGCTGTGTGCCAAGCAGCCAGGTAAACCCGCTCCTGAGTGGTCACTTGGCGACAGGCATCACGGAATACCCTTGAGCACATGGCAGCCAATCAGATCTTGCCGATGCTTTCCTGGGCTCGACTCCCACTCACAAGGAGACGGATAAAAATAAAACGGTGCTTGCCTTCCCTTGCCTTTCGCACGACACAGGGATGAGAGCGCGGCACACGGCACGCTGGAGAGAGAGCACATGATATCCAATATTTATCAACAAATGAAGGAATAGAAAAAAATTTAAGTGGATATTTATGACTGCTGCTCGCTGAGGAGGAAGAGCACAGAAACCTGGAGAGGAGACGCACCAGTGGGTGGGATATTGACTCTTGCATCTGTGGACTTATTTATTCATAGTCACAGCAGCTGACATACAGATCCCCAACAGGAAAATGCCATGCAGCAGATGGCCTCCAAATGTATTAGCTTCAAACTAAATTCAATCTAATTTAATGAATTAAACACACATTAAAAAATCCAAAGAAACTGCCATTCTTACAAAATTGTTCTGTAACTGAACTTGACAGAATATGGCCTTGTTACTTTTGACACTTTATTCACAAACACCATTCTCCATGAATGTTGCAAAAGTACTGACTAGCCAACTGCAAAAAAAAAAAAATTGTAGCCATACCTTTAAAATAAGCATATCCTGCACAGAGGTCCTGAAAATACTCATCCTATTTTGACTGTGACTGTCTATGAGAAATATTTGACAATGTTGCATAAAACCCTGAGAATCATGACAGCGACATGTTTCGCTTGTCTATTTTAATTTATTTAGCCTTTATTTATCCCGGGAAAGTTGACTGTGCATGCTTGCTGCTCTCCAGCAACACCCCAATGCTGCTGAACCCATTAACACATGGCAGCTGCCGAGCGCAACCACAGTCCTCTGCTGCTGCTGACCGCTGAGCAGCTCCACTGAGGCAGCTGGGAATTAAGTGCCTTGCTCAGTGGGTCACCAGTGGTAGTTTGTGGGGAGACATACTCATTCATTTCCCCACTCACATTTTAGCAGCCGGTCTGGGGATTTGAACCGACAACATTTCAGCTAAAAGCATGTATGTTGGTATCAAACAACTTCTTTTATTGTTGGACTACAAGTCTGATGGATTAAAAGAGTAACAAACAGTGGTGGATAAAAAACTCACTGGCATATATGTTCAGATGTGAGATATCCTGTCACAGCTTGGTCAAAATGCTTGCATTTTTGCCTTTGTCTTCATAATTTTTTGGCTGAAGAAAATTTTATAATGTTTAAAGACTTTAAAGGACTTTAAAACCTATATTTTAAGGCTCGTTATCATTCATGTTTCTCTCTAATTCTCAGTCAGACTGCTTTGATGTTTGGAGCTAAAGCAACACTCTTTCCCCTAGTTCTATTCCACTTAACCAGAAACAGAAATCTCATCATTCAAGAACAATCAACAAATTTGAATTATTTGATCAGTTATGTGAAGAGAATCATTTTTATGTAATGAGGAATGCATTTCTTTTATTGCACTGTGCAGCACTGATTGTTTAGCATTTGTATGACATGGACTGCGTCTGTGGCGCAACTACAATATGAACTCTTACCAGGACACATCCATTTACCAATACCTCTGAATAATGGATGAACTTGCTTTCAAACCCAACAAAGGATGGAGCTCGCCTGCACAAATCAAGCACTCAGAAGCCATTTCGGCTCTTATGCAGTCTAATGAGGCATTTTACTTTACTAAAAGCAACAGAAACACACACACTCACACACACACTAGAACAGCATGGCATATCCACCAAGGTGTGACACCAGTTCTGAAATATATGACTCTTGTGGTGGTTGCAATTGCCTTCAGAGGGGAGATAGAAGTCATATGTCTGCCATTTGAGGCCAGAGGGCTGAGAGAGGCCAGCTTGACGTTTTAATGTTTAAATTAGATCCCATTCTTTCTGGGCAGAGCGCTGCTGAGAGGCTGCAGAAATGATAGCGACATCTTCCTTTAGGATGCTGCTTTCATTTCCTATATTTGACGTCCGCTACATTATTTTTAATATTACAAGGCACTGCATGTTCTTAGCATTGAATGTAGCAGATGAAAAATCACAATTACTTGGGTCAAGCTTAGCTGTGTGGTTAAATTGCAAATTTACTGCAAATAAACACCACATCTAGCAAAAGATGTGTTTATTTAAAGGTGATTAATAAGTTGCATTAACTTCTCAATGACCTCAAAAACATTATTCCAATGAATTGTTCGCCAAAGCTTTCAATAATGCAAAATGATAAAGATCAGAGTGGGAGCCACCAAGAGCAAGTTCTTAAATCTAGACAGACATAATGTAATCTGTGTGAAATGTAAGGCTGACAGATTTTTGATGTACCACAGAAAGTGTTTGGAAAAATTGATCATGGGCAAAATGATAAAATATGCAGTTGGCCTGACAGAAACAATGAACTGCAAGGACACTGGACTTCACCAAATGGATGACAGGCCATTTCTAATCTAATTTCTCCACCCCCTGACTAAATGTATGCACATTCATTTGAAAATGAAAACAAAGCTTCTACCTGACAGGTCCAACATCCCAGGCTGCCCATCCAGCAGAGATATGGAATCCAAAATATCTTTAACACAGGCCCAAAATGTAACTCTGTATATGGGCTGTAGGCCAAAATAAGGCTGCCGGACATTTCCACTAAAGAAACCGGGCATTCATTCAATTAAATCTGTTTCTTAGATCTTATATGATCAAGATAACTGATATGCCACCTAAAAAATTCTAATATTCAAACATCCCCTGCTTCCCATTTGTGCAGACCTATTATTCTCTGAAACCTCCCAAAGCTCCTCACTGTACTGCTGAGGTGAAGCGACAACTTAATCAAATAACACAGATTAACATTCAGTGGTTTTCGGTCTGTCCTTACATCTGCCAAGTTCTCACTCTCTGTCACCAGAGACCATTGCCTATGCATTAAACAGCCGTCCAATAAGCCAATAATTTTCATTAACCTTAATGGAAACTTGTAAAATTTTTCATATGCAAATATCTGTATCAGACAAGCCCACATTTCCAGCCCAGACTTTCCGTTTTCCTCCCAGGAGTCGCACTGGGTCCCAAGAGAATTAAATAAATCTATCTGGTATGCAAAATCAGCAGTCATTTCTGTTAACTAAATACTGATAAATGAGGTAAAAGCAAAAATGTAGACTCTGGTTTCTCTCACTGAGAAGATGATTGGACAATAGTGAAATTACATGGAGAGGACAAATAGATTATTTGACCCAACAAAGGCTGGAATGATTAATCGATATATTCAACAAAACGTTAGATTTTTATCATCTGTATGTCGCATTACACAAAAAAATGCAGAACAATCTTTTCCCACTGTTCCTTTGCCTTTACGTACCAGCACAGAGCGATCTCAGGCCAGTACGACATGAGGTTCGTTGGTGTTAACGACTGGTTTCAGTTTCTGTTTTCTGGTGTGACGATGACAAAGCAATGTCACTTGTTAACATTTGCTCTTGGGCTGACTAATCAGTTAATCACTAAAATAATTATCGGAGTGACTGATAAGCAAATGTAGGAGTTCACGTGGGTCACCTTTTACATAACAATAGCATTCAATCAGCAAGGTACTTGTGCTCTGTGTCATGGACGCGTCTCTCTTCTTTGACACTACAGCACTTTTACAGAACAGAGCAAAGCTGCAGTCTGCATTTTGAAGGGCGAAGGCTGGCATGTGACGCACGGTGCACGTTCCACTCCGAGAGACTGACACTGCTAGATTGCATATATTGTGTATCATGTGTGCGTATGTGCTAATTGCCTCACTTAACACCTCTATCATTACAATCCTTTCATTAACTATTTTGAACAGGTGCATATTGCGCAACTTCCACGGCGACATAGGAACGGCTGAATGGATCTGCCACTTTTTCTGGTTACGTGAATAAAATACACTGATGTTGTCTATAATGATCCATTTACACTGAACGAATGTAGACTAAAATTTTCCAGTTTAACGGTTATTTGTTTGATGGACTGAATAGTAGTTAGTTAATTTCAGTTTTCCAGCTCAGTCATTACTGTAAGTGAGGATTTCATGTGGACAGCGATTATTGACGGCTGTCCTCCATCTCCTCAAGTCTGCCAAATAATTACAGAATATAATTGGTGCCAGAGGTCTGTCAGTATTTGCAAATGTCCATTATCATGTCAATACATTATTTACTGGAAAGTTGTTATACCATAAACCCAAAAGAATTACTAAACAAACGCAAAGTATGTTGACCTCAATACTTTCAATTTTTGCTGGGATAGGCTAAAACACATGAGAATGCAATTTGATTTTTTTTTATATTAGAGGTAAGAATAACCTAAAAATAATACAGGTACCCTGCTGTGTGTTTGCAACTTGGAAAAGATATTTTTTGTGTGCATGTCTCAAAATTGCTTGTTTAATGCCTTTACCTTTGGATCTTTAGTCCACAGTGAAAAGCAAACTAAACACTATAGCCATTGTACTTAGATCAAGTGTAGATTTGAAGGTCTAAAGGTCCAAGGCTTTGTCCCACAGCTGAAAGAACAGCGAAGAATGGTTTCTGCCTAAACAGTGCTCTGCTTGTAAAGAATAATTCAGGACCCGCGGAAGAATAAGACAAAAACAGGTCTCTGAGTCTGTGGAGAAATAAAATATCTTCTGCTGCATTTGAGTCCCTTGAAATGACGAGCACTACAAAGAGATCCAGTCGGACAGAAAAGCTCAGCATCTGATTAGAAACGGAGCAAAAACGAAATGTATCGACTCTAAAAATAGCCGCCCCGTGAGTGACATCATGAGTCATGTTACTGTAGGTTGTGTTGTGGCTCCAGGGCTTCTATAGCACCTGTTTCTCTGCGAGTCATTTGGTAGTGATTCATTCCTTTGTCCACTGAGTTAAATAAAACATTTCTTCCTACTAGGTTAAACTGCAGTGATAAATGGTTACCTCGCCTCCACTCTACAAATCCTTCTGGGAGCCTCTGCATGGTTCTTACGTTGGCATCTCCATGGGACACTTTATTTTTAAACTGGCACTTATCAGCACATATACATCTCCATAAGAGCAACA
>OMLF01021443.1:99571-110892 GCA_900302615.1 Holocentrus rufus | reverse complement strand
CATAAGAGCAACAAGCCTCTCCCTCACTCTACTTCTTTTTGTCTCAAAATGTTTTGATTAATGCCTGCCTGAAACTGAGTTGGAGTGAGTCCAGGCACATCCATTTTATTCTGCACAAAACACAAGAAAACTGTGACTGTCATTATGCCGGAGATGATGATGATGATGACGATGACAACATTCTTTGGGCCCTTTTTTGTGAATGAAACCGCAAGTTTAATTTAACCGTGCATTTCACTGTCTCGTTTGTCTTATGCCTTGTATGTTTACCTGCCATGGGACTGCAGATGGAAACTTGCTGCGAGCTAAATGTGGTACAGTACAACAAATCATCTCGCACTGTCCCTGTCCAAAATGAGGTGATGGCGGAGGTTCATGGCACAGGCTCACTTGAGTGTGACTAACAGGTTTTTGGCAGTATGGTGACCAGAGGTGTTGGCACAGCTGTAGAAGGGGTTAGATAACGAGGAATAAATTATTGGCAGGTTGGGTTGGGGCCGGAGTCTTCTATCACGTCCAATCAAATCAGGGTCTGTGCCAGTGCAAAAACAGGGCCCCGCTTGAACGCTCTAACACCTGATCTAATTAAGTCCACTACACTTTCAAACGTGCCCTGTTCAGATCGTCAAGTCAAGTCATGTCAAGTTTATTTATATAGCACATTTAAAAACAATAGAAGCTGACCAAAGTGATTTACAGTTTTAAAAATAATCACAGTATAGAGTTTGCGGACAAAATACAAACAAATAAGACAAGCCAGATACGATTAGAATACACAAAATATAAAATAGCATAAAAGATATAAATAACATAAAATATAGAAAACCGAAAATACAACACTCAATGCTAAAAAGAGTTGCAGAAATATCAAAAGGAGGCGGGTCATGCTCAATGGGGGTCAAAAGTTAGTAAAGTCGATCTGTTTTAACCAATCAGAATCAATCCCTTAATTGGATCAGGTGTGAAAGACTAGAGCTGCATCAAACATGTCATGAACTTGCATTGAGAACCGCTGCCCTTAAGTTCACACCACCATCCACTGAATGTTGCATCACGTCAAGCAGACATGCATCGGTCTCTGTGATCTAATTAAACCTAAAAAGAAACTGTTTGCTAATTACATCTGCCTTTAGGCCTGTGTCCACGGGAAGTGAGGGTCTCAGCAGGCTAAAATTCAGGCTGAAGCAGCCCCATGATGAGGGCTCATCTGGGGAGTAAATACTGATGGAGACCTGCTGAACTCAGCGGAGCGGCACGTCCCACACTGGGTAAAAGACAGCCTTCCTTGACAGCAGGGATTTTATTCACAGAGCCGTTCAGCTGTTCAAGCAACTGGGGTTCTGTTTAAGTTGGATGCTCTGTCTGTCTCTCTCCCTTTCTCTAAGGTCTGTCATACGCACAATAACTCTTTCCTAATCTCCTTGTCTGTTGCTCTCTGTTGGTCCATAGCAAAAAATCTCAGATTAAGCAGCCACCCGCAAAATCAGACAGACTGCTTTGCCACAACTTTATCCGACTGAGCTAGGTAAGACACTTCGATGGACGCACTGTCGGGGGACAGACTGAATCAGAGTTTCTCTACACCGCTGCCTGTTGCAGCAGACAAATTTGCAATCCTGTTTTAGTCTGGGCAGAGTGTATAAGTGAAGCAGTGCTTTCCCATGGGCCTTTGGGAACACACCCACTCAGCTGTGCAGCATATATATACAGCTCTTGCCCCTCTGCTTGGTATTCCCTGGCTGAAGCCGAGCGACTGCAGGACTGGGACCTGAGTACACCTCTTAAAAGTCAGAAAACAACACTGTTCTAAAATCAAATTTCACCAAGTTAAATTTCTCATATTTTTTTATAAGCAATTTCACAAATCTAATTGCCCCTACAGGGATGTGCAGTGTGTGGACTGTATAATGTGTCACAGTAGTAAGATGCAGCTTTTAGAGCTCCCCTGTGCAGATAATTGCTATATTTCCACCTAAAGTTTTCAGTACGCACTCCATATTTGAGCTTTTTATGTCTTAGAGGCAGCAAAAACCTTCAGGTTTAGCAAGCACAGTATAAGCCCCACCCTGGTTTTAACAAGGGAACAGGCTCTCCTGCTTAGTTCATAAAATGCCTGAATCAATCTGCCAGGTTGAGAAACGGCATGCCTGCTTCAGGACATCTGTGCTTGCCCAAAAGCCACGGACGCTGGGGAGGGGCCGGCTAGGAGCTGGGACTGATGCCTTATGATCAATTACCCCCCATTAATGGGCAGCTGAGTCGATCAATAGCAGATCAAAGCTGTCAGGGAGCTGTTTCCCCCAATCCATCAGAGAAGAAGCACACTTGCTGGGAGGATGCAATGAGATGTGAAATGAAAGAGCCGACCAGTTATGTTTGGATGCAGCTACATTACCCAATGTTAAAGCGAGAAAGCTGCTGCTCTAGGTATGTAACCTGGACTCCCAGAGACTTCAATGCCCCTACTATCATGCACACACACACAAACCAAACACACACACACACACACACACACACACAGACGGACACATACACCAAGCCTCTGTCAAGTCAATATCGACAGCCTATCTTCCATCCCTCAGTCGGGGAAAATCCTCCAAGCTGAAGATCTGGTAACTCTATTTACCTCACAGCTCGCTGGCCCGGGCCACATTTAGGGATTCAGGTTTAGTCAAACATGAGCGATGTTGGGAAAACAGACTTTAAGAGACAGGAGAGACCTCAAGAAAACAGATACTATGAAGGCACGTCTCATTCTGGATTCAACCCCACGTTTTCCCAACGACAGAATCTTTTCATTTAACTCTGAAAAACAATGACTGCTTTTTGTTCGGTAAATGTGGTTTCTAGAGGCTGTGGAGCTAAGAGACTCGGGCACCACTGTGCTGACAGGGAGCTGGTGGAGGTTCAGCACCAGGGACAGAGGTCAGCAGCACAGGAGGACTCACCTGTCAAGCCCTGTGACCAAATCCACTCTGCTCTAACCTTCACGGCTTGGCAAGCATCATCAGCTACACCCTTTACACCCCAAGGCTCCTACATCTACATCTGGAAAGCATCACAAAAGTTTGTACTCAAATTGACTTTCAGAACAGCATAATTTTGATGCTTGTTATGGAAGGATTTCAAACGCCAAAATAGTCGATTCTATTGTTTGGGGTTATTTGGGGGGAGCGTGGCTTCATATCACCATGGTTCATGTACCACACAACACCCAACTGCACATGTACACACATATATAAACTCACACATACAATCTAATCTTCTAACACAGACTGAGTCAACATGTTTGTTTAAAGAAGAGCATTTTGCATAAATCGTTGGATGAAATATAACGGGTGGGGAGAGAGAAATGGCGAGGCTGTTTCCCAAAGCTAATGTGGATCATTAGTCATCGCATGATAGAGCATTTGTTACTTGGAGAAGCTATTTCCTAAAAGCAGTGTTGTTATTGTTGCCAATACATTAAAGCAGTCCAAAGCGTGCATTACTCAATTGCACATTGCATTTTCCTTCAAATGTGTTATGGGTGTATCAACCTTACTGTTAAAACTCTATGATCAGTCCTACTGTTCTGAAATTCAACAGTGCATGAGATTTCAAACTTATGATGAAAAATTAACAAATTGGAAAACATAAATCAGAAGAAATGCAATACTATGAAAAGGTCTACCACTAGATCTATTGAAGGGGAGTAGCTGAGTGATGGCATGCATGTCTATATACACTGTATGGTATATACTGTGCAAATATATCACCTTAAAACTCAAGGAAAGTCATTTTCATATATGTCTGCAATTATAGAAGCACTGGTGATCTGACAAATTATGATCCATGCACTAGCTAAATCTAAAATAAGAAATGAACATGTATATTTCCCTGTAGTCTAAGCCCATGTTGTGCTGCACCATGTTAATGCATTTCAGGCTGTGGTGACTCATGCAATCACTTGTTGAAATTACAAATATTTTCCGGCACTTTCTAATATGACATGAAACTATTGTCATTAAATGTTTTGATTATATTGGTTGCCGAGTCTTTGGCCCAGCTGGGGACTACAATGATTGAATAAAGAAATTTTAATGACCGTAATCATTTCAGTGCTCAAGCTGTTACCGCCCTTTTTTTCTTTTGTCCTGGCACGTACTGCACATTCAGCTGTCCTGCGTGGGAATCCCTCTTCAAACGGCCCCACCCAAGGTTTCTTCTATTTTGTTGGTTTTCCCAGGGGTTTTTCCTTGTTTTCACTAAGGGACAAAGGTTGGTGGTACCAGCTGGGTCAGACTAGAGTAGAAAAGCCTGTTCTGTCTTTTAAACATGCTAATTGGCTATAATTTGTTCTGTTTAATTGTGTTTTGTTTTGTTGCATGCTGTATTGCATCATTTGGTTTGGTGAGGCGAGCGATATTCTGGGCTGGCTAGCTTCACTTTGATTTTTTGACTGCACACTTTCCCCACAACGGACTCACAGCACAGCAGTGGTGACTTCTTGGCTTAGGTTTCCAGCAAGAGAGACTTCTGAAAACAGAATTGACTGATCCTGTGATCCTGATGCTCCACTGGTGCTGCACAAGCTTAAGTGCTGATATTGGGGAAGGTCCGATTATCCCACGGGCTATAAAATATTGTTACTGTAAGACTTACTATTGTTACTATTGAAATTGCCTCTTTTATGTGATTGTTTGAATGGAAATATTAAAACAAGCTTAGTACAGATAATTGCTGGACAAGCTGACTAATGAAATGAGTAATGATTCTGACCACAGAGCAGAAGCTCAATCCAGTTTAACAAGCCATTATTTAGAGGTTCAGGGAGCTGGAACAGATAAGACAAAACAAACATGCATGTGGATCTCATTAAAATGCAAGAGAGAAGAAGAGCAAAACTGGGCAAAAGAAAGGAATGAGGGGTAACTAAACCAGATCCATTACAAAAGGCTAATCTTCAAAGATGAGCAGCAACACAGCTACAGATGAGAAGAGGAAGGTTCAGAAGGATGTGATGCTGCCGTCTGAAAACACCAGGTGGTTTAAAGATAAATAAACAAAAATAGACATATAGTAGTTTCAAAGAAAAGCTTGTTAGGTAGGCAAAGTAATGCACGCATGATATATCAGTTATTTAAGTTACATTGTTACTTGAGGACCAAGTTGCCCTAAAAAGGGATTCACATGATGTTCCCATGGCCTTGAACAGTTTAATTAGTATTTGTGAGTGTGAATAACTCTCCAAAAGACAGAGTCCACAGAACCAAAGCTCTAATCTCTGAAGATCTTAATATGCACTTCCTGTAGTTTCTCCACTGACATGAACTGAAAACCCATTCTGCACACTCAGTTTAGTTCTGAAATACAACATACAGCAGTTTATGGCAGTAACGAGAACTCAAGGTGGATTTTTGCTTTATGAGAGCATTTTATAGAACATGACACACCAGGTTCACATCTAGCCACTTACTTGTATCATAAATATATTTGGACTACAGCCAACAATAAATAAATGTATCACCTGAGGCAGGAGAGCACAAAAAGGGTCTCAAGGTGCATGAATCGCTTGGCAAACTCTAAACCGGACATAAACTACATCTGGATTATATCCCGGTGCAGCTCCAATACAATTTCTCTCCATTTATGCTTGACATTAAAATCACAGCACTGCTAAGAAAGCAGTTCTCAACCTTTTTCATCTCAAATCCCCTCTGATTCACGCTGGTAAAATATTCCCATCATTGAATATTTATCTCAAACTCTGTGTGGAAATGGGTGCATGCATAATGCGCACACACAGTGTCTACATCAACCTCCAGAAGCAGTTTTTCACCATCAGCTCTAAATCAAACTTGACATGTCTTTGCCCAGACAGGGCCAAAGCCACACATATTCAAAAATGTAAATACATCCAAACTGAAATTTGATTTTCCTAAACCACCTATGCAAAAAGTTTACAGTCCTCACTGGAGTCATTTATTTGTGTATTAGCGACCTGTCAATGGAGAATCAGCATAGATCTGCTGTTTGCTTTTAGATTTTGGCACTTGCCTTTAAATGCTGATTAACAGCCTCTGCAATTTCTGTAGAAAAGTTGCTTATTATTAATGGGAGTGTGGAGTATAAATATGTAGGAGCTGTATCTGTGGTTTATAGACTCTGTGAGGAATGTGTCAGTTGCTCTCCGTCCAAGCAAGCCAAACCCAGAGTTTCATTTGCTCAGAAAGCTGTTGCCTGGAGACACCGTGATTGATGCATTAGACTACCAACCAAAACCTAGTTTGTAGCATATTTGTCCGGTGATTCAGCATTATTTTGAAGCCAGTGCTATTTCGTGCGATGGCAATCTCTATGCAGTGAAAAATGGAAGATGGTATTTGGACTCAGTGTGCAAAATCTCATGGCAGACATGCTGATGCATCTACTAAATGTATTCCCATCTGTTTGTCTGAGGTGAAATGAAGCATGCAACAGGGGATTACCTCCAAACAATTGGCTTTTAGAAAGTACCATGCAGTACTGCCCCCTTGAAAACTTGCCTATGGCAAAACATTTATGACCCAATAAATAAGAAAATGCAGAGCACTAGTTATCTGCGGCACTCTAACAATGACCCGGTTGATTGCTCAGAGGCTGGAGCTGGCAAAATATTGCTTCCGCAGTGAGCGTGGGCACACAGACTTGAAAACAGCTGATTTGCCAGCTTAAAGCCCTCGGCTTTGTCCAGGAAATCTATAGCAAGCCTCCTTTGTACAGGCAGCGTAGAGGGCGCCCAAAGAAGCATCCAGGAGGAGAGACTTCCTGACAGCTCATTTAACATTCTGCCTGCATGAAAGGTTAAATTTCCACCCACTTTATCTGGAGCTCCCACATCACTGACATTAGTTGATTTTTTTTTTTTTACCTCAACAGAATATCATGGCAGATATCTGTCTTCAGACAAATTTAGGGAAGTGAACTCCTATCACTTCTGTTTAAACACCACAGGCTGCTTGTTGTTTACAGATGGATTAAGCCTAGCACTAAACTATTTCATTTTCAATTTCATTGGTGGAAAGTTTTCAGCCTCGCCCTCGTGCTGAGCTTAAATTCATGTCCAAACAACCGGCCCTACATTTCACAAGTCAAATTTCTTGTGCACAAGACAGGCTATTAACCTAAGTGCCAAGAGATGTATGACCTTATCTTTAACAGAAAAGAAAACTAAAATGGAAGCAAGGAAGCTGGCCTAGCGATTCAATGGTAACGAATTTAAAATATAACAACTGGCGAAACCATCTGGCCTCGCTCCAACTGAAGCATTACTGGAAGCAACAGACTTTGACACAGATTTTCCTGGAAAAAAAAACAGTAAGAATCGTGCACCAACACACTAACAAGCCAGCAATATGCTTACTGTACCAATATGCTGCTTCACTTTCACCACTGCAGTTGCTGCTGTTGGTTTAGTTTTGGTGCTCTCATTTTACAAAAATGTTTCAGTTGTCTGATTGGACAAGTTAGCTTAAGATAGACAGATTGATGATCCAATCACCTTCTATGTATTTTTGTAAATGCCTGTTGTTGCCACCCCTTTTCCAAACAGTTTGAACCCAATAATGTTTAGACTGTTTCATGAAGTGAACAACGGAAAGGAAATGAGTATGGTAGTTTTTGGTGAAATAAAATTTACTGTTGTGTGACAAGAAGACTTATAAAAGCTCTACCTCTCAATATTTAGTGTGATGCATTTGGTTTGACCCCAAGCCAAATTATACTGTGCATAAAATGCACATTCACAATATACATTATATATTGATACATGGTTGAAATAGCTCTTAATCTTATTGCTGTATGATGCTAAATAGATAATTTACCAAAATGTTGTGTAATGCAATTTTATACACTCCTGAAAACTCTTAGCAGTTTCCCACCATCACCAGTACGGGTCTTTACCCAGCAGACGAACCTTCCACAAAGCAAAACATGGAGCCTTTTCCAGCAGCCTCCTACCTCATGCCCCTGCTCCTGACATTACTTCAGTCCAGTCGCGTACATTAATAAATGATAGTGGCAGACTTGACGGGATTCACGCCTGCCTGGGCACCAGCTGCAATTATAGAGGACATGTCAGAGAGACACAGTTTCATCGGAGAGGACCCAATCAGACACGAGGCTGGAGCTGCCACTGTCTGGATGAACACTAGCTGAAAAAATAAAGTCCCCTCTCACTGGGCTGTGCTGAGTGTGATAACAGGCACTAGCTCTCTGCTGTAGACTTAGCTCCTCCAGACTGGTAGGGACCTCTCAACCACAGACTTTATTTCACCTTAGGGTCTCCGATGGCTCAGTGGCTCGGCGACCCAGACAGTTTTATTGAGGCAGTACCAAAGGCACTGCAGATAGAGACCAGCCATCTCAGTTTCCAAAACCCTTCAAACTTCCAGCATCATTAGGACCACCCGAGTCTGCCAAAATTTAATCTCACTGATAAAATGTCACAGCAATTAACATGCAGTGGTGATGCCATGGTAATTATGGGAATTGCTGATTTTGTTATCATGTGTGACCTGTCATAGGAGACAGCAAGACAAAGAGATAATGTGTATTTCTGAAGTTACATCTATGGAAAGGATAAAATATTTATGTGACATGTGGCACTGATGACTCACTGTAATGTTTAGACAGATAGACAGATAGATAGATAGATAGATAGATAGATAGATAGTTATTCATACAAACACTGTATGAAAAAAATATCCCTAAACTTTCATCATTACAACTACAGAAACACTGTCGATCTTCTTCATGATTTTATTATCCAATTTTGGAGTTTTTATCCCTGATTTTACCCAATCCAGGAAACCTGGTGGACTTGGAAGTTACACATCAAAAGCAACATGGAGGTTAATACTAGCACACCCTGCAGCTATATGAGGTACGGTCAGTGATTATTATCAAAATTTACTTGCCAATGTTGGGAGTTTATTAAGAAAAGACTTCACAGATGTTACTGACAAATGGGTTCAAACTGTGAACAGAGAAAGATGTTTCTCCATCAGTGTAATTCAATAACTCAGTGGCCCAGATTCCCTGTTTGACAAGAAATTTTCCTCATCAATAATTCAGACCAACTGTCAGTTGCAATCAATTTATGTCATAATCATGTATGACACACAAATGTCAGTAATTCATGCAGATATCAAACACCGTGCACTTGCCACATTTCCAGCAGTCTTCCTGGCACAATTCAAACTGCCAGGGCACACAATCACACAAGAGAACAATGGTGACAAAGTGAAGAACTGTCACCGAGTAAGAAAGAAAGTGTGAGCTGCAGCTAAATGCACGCAAAACTAACAAACACACAGCTACAAACTCCCATACTTCCTTGCCAATGTGTAGCTGCAAGAAAATCCAGTAAAAACACAAGTTATCGTGTTCTTTCATCTTTTTACAGCAACCTGACAGGTGTAGTTCCAGCTCCAATGTCAAGACATGAACCATTATCAGTTATTTGACCATCAGTTGCTCACCCTGGATCTCACTGAAAAGTGGATGTTGCAATTTTAAGTATGAACCAGTAAGGCTAGCAAGAGATCAAGACATCACGTGATATGGTATAAACACACACTCAAAAACAGCTTCAATCATATCAATTTATCATCATCTGCTTGAGCTTTAGTCATCGCTATCTAATTCTTAAATCTACTTCCTTGACTTTAATTAAAATACAGACATGCAATAGCTGATGTCTCTGCTTGCCTAGTTGTAGTAACATTAATAATATCAAACACACAGCCAGCTCAATGGTCTGGTGAATAGAGTACACACCCTGATATTATGTTTGTGAGTCCTAATCCCATTTGGCTTGTTGCTTGGTACTTAATATGATAAAATTGCCCTAGAGTACAGCCACATAGCAGGCTTGCGGCCTGCCTCTGTGTGTGTGTATGTATATTTGGAGATGTAACAAGTAACACACCTTGTTGTGTACCAAAGGGAGGGAAGAGTGAAAAGCGGCTAGTTTTATGGATCATAAAGACTGATCTGAGGCACCACATCATATTTCATAACTTTTTATGTTTGGTATCTAAATGCACTAGCGTCAAAGAGTACTGAAGAGCATCATAAAGGGAAAACAAGCATTGCTGGGATGCCCTTAAATGCAATTAAGGCACTGCCCTGCAGTTTTGGTATTTTCAGTTGGTAATCTTCCATTCATAATCCCTAATTTTGCATATAGTAGGCCACAGACAAAGTAATTCCCAAATTATTTGAATTTCAAGGATGTCTGTCTCCATCAACACATTCATGAACCTGGTAATGGTACTTATAATACAATCAGTCAATATGGACAGCTGTTCTACGACTGTATGTTATCAAATGTACAACGATGCTCCAAATTTGGCACATCATTAATTAAAATGGCACCATCTTACAAATGGGACATTAGACTTTGTGACACATTATTCCCAATACTGAACATGATCAATAGGAACTACTTAAGGACCGGGCCATGAGTGATGATTCAAGGTTCATGTAAGTGCCCCAGACACACTTACTGTTAATGGTTCTGAAGAGGACCAGAAATAGACCTGCCTTATCCATCAGTGTTGCAGAAAAGACAAAGTGAACCTAAAATTTCTAATCGTGTCTCGACCAGCAGCTCAGTGTAGTCCTAAGAGTCTTACTGTAAACAATTTTGGTGCAAAGAAAAAGAGAAGCTTTGACTGTCTCAGGGTGTGGGCGAGTAAAAGCCTGGGATGGAGGCAGAGATAAATCACTGATAAATCATAGATGAGGCTGCTCGGGATGTCACACAGACGATCATTTTGTGCCATGTTAAAGACCATAGCGAAGTACAGTATACTAAAACATCATTTCATAGAGCAAGTCAGCATGCAAAAAAAAATCAGAACTTCATCAGCCTCGGCAGGCAGGAGGAAACAATACCAGGGCAGAGACTGCAGCCACACAAGTTATCTCATCGCCACTGAAACCTGGGTGTGTCTCAACACACAGGAATATTTACCAACTTATTTCATCAACACCATAATACACGATACCACAAGAGCTGGGGCAGGACACATTCCCTCCAGACCCAGATGTATTAAAAAATCAGCATATCTATTTTAAATACCAAGATTGTGTTTGTATTTATTACTGTAATGCGCATAAATGCTAATAACTATTGTGGCTCAGAGGCGAAATAATCCCGGGTTGTTTAAAACTATCAGTTTATACGTTTTGAGAGGTAGATATAACTGCAATATCATTTTCACTGTAAAACTTAACCCTGCAATGCACGGTCCACTGTGCGAAGCCTAGTAATTTGATTAAAATAATGCCCC
>OMLF01021443.1:82592-98526 GCA_900302615.1 Holocentrus rufus | reverse complement strand
GAGCATTCTCACTAATTATTCCTATTAAGATCATCCCAGAGTGTCCTTGTGATGTTACAGTGTCTTTCACCTTTTCTATACTTTAAAATGTTCATGTTCCTTGGACATAAATAGACCTGGCATACAGCTTTAGTGCTTGTGTAGTTCTAAATGTCCTAGTGAAACATAAATCCTCTTCCACACAACTCTAAGCCAGAGGGGATGGATAAGACTTTCTACCACTTTCTAAACCTTTAGACTTATGTCACCGAGTGATCTGGGAGTTGCTACTGTATCATTAAGCCCAAAGTTTGTCACTTGTAGGGGGTTCTATGTTCATTTGGCTTACATGGGGTGACAAAAATTTTAGAACTTTACTAAATGCTCTGTGTACAAGGTAATTTCAGTTTTATACTCAAAGATCCAAAAAAAAAAATGGTTTGTCAGTTCTAAGTAATGCTCTAAATATCAACTAATTTCAAAAAAATGTATTGGCCTTTGATTCTTAGAGACTTATTTTCATATGCAGCTGTGATATTTCTTCACAGTATATTTTGGACCTTGGTAATACATTTTACAGAGTACAGTATATATGCAAGTATTTAAAGTATATTCCAAATCAAAGCCTTCTATATTGGCCATTTTTGCTTGACTAAACCACTCTCTAAACATATTTGTGAAGTGTAGGCCAGCATGAAATGCAATATTCCTATCCCTGCAGGGACAGAAATAAAAAAATAAGCCTGAAAACTGGCTGTGAGTTTATGGACTCAGTTCTTTGTATTATTTTTTATTGGCCAGTGGTATTTACACATTCATTCACTGCACAGTCACAACAACCAGATATTTGGATGACAGGCTTCACATCAGAACTGAGAGCCGTAGTAGCACTTTAGGTATATTGTGCGTAACTCATTTCACTTATGAGTAACAGTCTTTGATATTTGAAAATCCATTGCATAGTGATTAAATCAAGTGTCATATAACATGATTAACAGTGTATAACATATCAAACAAGTAATATATCTGTAACTTATGCCTCACTGTATGAGACAAACATCTAAAAAAATATACTTAAATATTAAGCTAGAGTTAGCTATGTTCCCACTGCAGCGAGAAACTTGAAGGGGAGGATTTCTGGCTTAGGAACAAACAATTAGTAACCAAAGACATTTATCTTGTGTGTGATAATCAGTCAGACTCTTTTAACTGTCTTTCAACCATCCCCATTAGACAAATGTAAATTGTTGTGAGGTACCACACAAGATGTTTTAGCTGATTCCAGTCCTGTCTTGACTTGTAAAAAAGTGGTTCATGTTGCCAAAGTGATTCCCATCATAGCCTTTAGGGCATTTTAGGAAATGCATCTGAAACATTTGGAAAACTCATATTCTAACTCCAACCAGTGAAGCCCCAGGCAGGGAGCTTGGCCTACGTAAACTGAGGTCAGAGAAGCAAAGTCTTGACCGTGGCTTTTCCGCTTCACTGAGACAGCTTTGCTCAGTAATAGAGTTCTTCAGAGATGTGGATGGATACTTAAAACACCTCGACGAAGCGCTGAGAAATAGAGGAGCGCAGATCAAGAGGACGTATCTGGAGATTGCAGGGTCACAGCAGTCCGTCTGGCCTCTTCTCCAGGTTGTACTCTTTGGTCCGCTGCACCTTCCACCCCAGCATCATCAGGAGGACAATCCCCATGACTTTAAAGCCAATCTGCAAGCCCAGGTACCTGCAGATGTCCAGCAACATGACCATAAATTAGGTTAAAGCTGATTCTGATACACTATATGTCAATGTGTGCTATTATGTGTCAGTAACACTTATCCTAAGTTCTCTTACCGGTTCCTTAAGACACCGTTGTCATAGTAACTGCAGCTTGCCCTCTTTCCGCACACATTCTTCCACCAGATACACGATGTATCAATGGCCACCCCAAAGAGAGCAGGGGCTGGTAGCCAGGCTGGCCGAGAGAGAGAGAGAAAGAACTGTAAGAGTACAGTCTCTGATCACAGCAGGTTTCCTCCCAGTGTGGTTCAGACAGAATCGCTAGAGGGCGCTCTAACATTTGGTGTTCAAAGGAAACCATGTAAAAATGAGTGACTGATGCATGCATGCAAGGATGTGTAATCATAAGGTGTTTATGGAAGCATGGAACCCCCCACCACCCACACCTCTCGCTCTCTCACACACACACACACACACACACACACACACATTTGTATCTTGTCTTACCAAGCACTCTCATGAGTAAAAACTGCACTCCTATAGCAAATGACTTCTCTTCATAGGGAACAGTTCTGGGGGAAAAATAGAAGAAAAAACAAACAAACAGAAGCTTTATGGAGAATACTTCTTCTTTTTTTTGTCAGTGATGAATCAGCACAAAATGGCTATCAATTTATCTCAGTAATAAAAAGATAATTTAGTGGCATTAGCCTCTCTCACAGGAGACAGTGATTGACAAATAACCCACGTGTAAGCCACTCATAGTGTTATTATTTTTAAAATTGTAATTGCACAAAATACTACTATTACGCCTGCTGCTGCTACTAACAATAAAAGTGATGATAAAATTTGAATATCTTTTGTTTACAATGTTCTATAACAATCAAATAAAAGCGCATTAAACTCAAAAAGTCAATTAAACAAAGTAAAACAACGAGGCAAGAACAAGAATGGGCAATAAAAAGCAACAGTAAAATGAAGGACACACTGCATAAGACAATAAAAGCTGAGAAAAAACACGTTTTAAGAAGCAATTTAGAAGATAATTCAGATGGCGCTAGTCTGAACTTGACAGGCAGATTATTCATCTTTGTTTTTAAGTTAGAAAAGTCCAGCCTGAAGGTCTGAGGCTGCACTTTGGTGTCTAGGGGGTTAAATGGCCTGGCATCACAACAAACCCTGCTTGAAAGGTGAACAAATCTTAAATTCAGTTCTAAAACCAACAGGTAGCGAGTGAAGAAATGCATGAACTGGAATGAAGTGATTTTGGCTGCTGGTGCCTGTTAAAATCTTACAGTAGCTGATGCATTTTAAACAAGTTTGAGACATGGCAGAGATTAATGAATGATGCTATAGAGCCACAGGAATCAAAATATAAGGAGATAAAAACATGAATGACAACGTTCCATATTACTAAATCGTAGCCATTTAGTTCTGTCTTAATTTTGGTCTCGACTAAAGGCGGCAAGACTGTGCTACTTTCCTTTCCTGTTCACAGTCAGCCTCAAAAACACTCCCACATTTCTGGCTGTTGGCTTCACACCGCCTGGCTGAGCGCCTGGGACATCATGAATCGGATCAAAGGTGTTTGAGGGGCAAAAGTTCTCCTGATTTGTTTACCTTTAACTTCAGAAAATTTGGTGACACCTAGTTATTTCTGACCAGCGCATTCCTTGAGAGCGACTCAGCCAATCAGATCTCTGGCGATCCTCAGTATGGGAGATAAATACTGTGTTCATGAATGATATGACCAAATAAAAGCCTGTCAGTGGAACACAGTTTTCTAATGGGGCCAAAATTTGCACCTTGCCTATCCAAAAAATGAGGCAGTCAATTAAAATTCATAGTCTGCAGTGTTGAGGGCTGCACTAAGATCTAAAAGGATTAAAATTGAACTTTCACCCAAATCTGCTGCTAAAACAAGGACATTGGGTCCTATAATGAGGGGAGCTTCTCTGTGCTTTGCTGTACAACCAAAAAGAAATTATTTGAAAATGTTATTTGGGCTAACAGATATCACTTGAGTTGAAGTAACTTTTCTTAAAAGCTTTGCAACAAGCTTAGAGAGAGTTCTGTAATCAACGAAGGGACTGAAGGGAGCGAGGCCTCGTTTTTAGAAGACACCATGATTTTCTGGAGTCTTTGCTCAACTGCACATATCTGACATGCCGATGCTAGTAACCTTGTTTTTTAACCTTTTTTTTTTTTCTATGGCACGTCAGAACAAACAAACAGGAAATAACTCAACTGCCTTTGGAGATGTTGACAAGAATATCTAACTTGTTTTCACTGTATAAACATATAGACTTGTCTTGTTTTCCATGCATATCAACTAGACAAGATGTTTGCCAGTTCCAGTGAAAGTAATGGCCAGGATGAAAGATTTTTCATTTCATTTCATTTTTTTTTTTACCCTATGATTTTTAAAGTCCTCAGCAGCCCTGTTACAAGTCTTTGGCAACAGATTTGATGTGAGTCAAACCATAACATTTCAACTTGCCAAGAAGAGTCAGGGGTTTGTCCTGTTTCTCCGAGTTGCCACGGCTGAGTTTTATGTTGTGTTCAGAAATCTATCTGGAGTGTATTATCTCTCAGTCAGGCTGACAGTCATCTGAGGTGAATTCCTGCCCTCCTCACCTCACTGGCACCGTGGATGTTATTCTTCAGTGGCTGACAGCGATGTGGTCTAAATCATTTTGTTTTTTGTTTTTTTTATTGCCAACCCAGCGTATAATTGTGGGTATGTTATTGACAACATATTTGTGTAACCAGGTGAAAATGGTAAGAAAACATTTATTATTTAGTAGGTCACATAAAATGACATTTTATTGACTGTATGTACGTTGTCATGGAGATAGAACTACTCCAGGTGCCCTGCACATTGTGGTGACATCAACGGGCACAGTCACTGATGTTTTTGTGGTAAATATTCCTTTATATTGCGATGAGACATTAAACGGTCATAAATATTGATGCATGAGCATGTTATTCAACTGAGTCTCATGAATGATGTTTTTGAACTTTCTCTGCTGTTAGTAGATTTGCAACACGTGTGTCAAGTATGCAGTATTCTGCCATGGGTGCAATGGACTACTAAACTGAAAGATGGCATAAGTTAGTTCACAGACTCTAAAACCACACAGAGTAATGTTTAAATGTTTGATAAATTTATTGATTATACTGAAGTATTTTGCTTATTGTGCTGAACACAGAAGGGAGACGAGCATGGCGCCACCAGTCCCTCATGTTTATCTTGGTGGTCGTGCTGCATGTTGAGTGAGTTAAATCTAAACTGCTCCTATGATAATGAAAATAAGAGAGTTTATTTTCACTATTTGCTACTGTAAGAGATTATTTTGATAAAGTATTTAACTTTAACTTTCAAGTATTTAACTGTGAAGTGTTTAATATGAAGGGTTATTTACTGCGCTTGAGTGGTATAAGCAATGTACATTTTGTTGTATATAGTTTAAATTATTTCTATACCAGGTTTGAGAGGCTAATATCATTGTCTATTATCTATCGTCTTTTGATTATTGACTACTTATTAGCCGAACTACAGGTCTGTTGTCTAGGGTTGTGAATACTAGCTAAAAACAGAAATTGCCAGGTATGAGAGAGCTACAGACCAGCTGTGTCAAAGATGTCTTTTAGGAATTTTGTAGGAGTGAAATCAAGAGGGCAAGTTACAGATTTGATATGAGAACAGGGGGAGTGATTTTAAGCAACATAATTTGGACAGACACTGATAAAGTATTCTGCATTGAACAACACCCTTGTGTTATTACATTTCTTGAATATGAGACCACTGAAGTAAGCCACTCTAGCATCTTCAACAACCTTCTGATATTTGACCAAAAGGTGCTCCAAAATGTCACAAAAGACATGTAATCCGTTTACAGTTTGCTCTCCTTCTCGTTCTCTCTAAGCACCTTGTGTTCTCATTTATGACCTTTTTGTTTATCTTTGCGTTCGGTTTCTTAACCTTATAAGGACAGCGGTGTCAAGAATGGTCTGGCAGGTACTATTAAAAAAATGAGAGCAGCTCCTCTGTGTTTTATTACCCGTCTGCAGCAGTTAACAGCAAGGCAGGTGCCATAAAAGCCTCTGACAGCTTCTTAGGAGTGGTAGATTTAAAAACATGAAAGAGGAGCATGCTGGGTAGGGGGCAGTGAGGCAAAAACACACTCGATACAACAGATTTGCCGTCACCTAAAAGAAATATTAATCAGCTAGAATAAGAATCAGAGTCATATCATCTATCGCATCTTTCTTGTTCATTTGGACACATTCTATGCTTAATTTCTTCATCCTCTTACCTGAGAACCATCATGTATATGGGGTTGTGGGTGAGACTGGCAATCAGTCCGGCCAGCGAGATGACGAACATGAAAGGGAGAAGAAAATGAGCGCAAGGGTTTGGACAGGGTCCTGGGGAGGCCTGACTGTGACCGCTGGACAGACACCTGCAGCTGGTGTATGACTGTATGGAAAAAGAAAGTAAATACAAAGTAAATACAGTGCTATTATGTAAAATAGATGACACTTTTGTTTTACATTTTGACGTTTTACTGCACCTACTTTACTTGAAATTAGCAGTTGGTATATGACTGTATTTATAGCAGGATGAAAGCAAGGTAAAATACATTGCTATTATCTGTAGAAATAAATGGGAATGCTTTGTTTTAGTGTTTTATTATGTGTATTGAACTTGAAACACTTAATATTAACGAGAAATGGCATATAACAAAAGTTCAAAACACAGCTGGACGTTTAAAGTGAGAGAAGAGAGAGGCGCAAATGCAGTTTAAAAGAACAATGTGAGACTTGAAAAGGTTTGATTTCTATTTATGGTATTATTCTCTTCCCTCTGGGTCAAGGCTAGTGGTTTCTGGGCTGGGGACTGAGGTGTAATGCTGCCAACAAGTTTTAAGACAGAGGTTCGGTCCAACATCATAAAGGACAGATGAGTGTTTTGCAAACATTCTGACATGGCCGCATTTATGTGTCCATAAAATAAATTCTGCTAGAACTGTATAAGCAAACTGTGCGAACATCTAAACTAAGTGTAATTGCAATTTCTGGTTGATCTCAAATATGCAGGAATTGGATAATGTTGGATAAATAAATTCTTGTTTCTGCTTTTTAATCCACTTACATTTCAATAATTTGAACACAGAGGCCACTTTAGGAAGTCACTGTGTCCCCATTTTCTGTTACTCTCCAGTCAAATAACCCTCTCAATATCACATGAAAAAAATAAGAATGATCCTTTCAGATTTTTGAGTATCAGTATGACTACAGGCCGTGAGTTAATATGGGACTCTGTGGGCTTAGACCCAGATCAGCCAGACACAGTCACCACAGAAGAAGATTTACAAGGGACGTCTGTCACTCAAAACGAAATCATCCACTTGTCAGGATACAAACAACAGCATGACAAACACTCATTCAAAGCCGAGGAGTGGCACGGATACTTTAGAAACCTGAGCCCTGTTTGCCTGCTCCATCACGGGGACTCATTTCCATGAGCTACCTGCCTTTGTCAACAATTACAGTGAGTTTGAACAACAAAATACCTGCTCAGAATGGAGTGCTATGGCGCAGCTTGTTTGGCCAAGCTGCCCTGTGGTATTTCCCCGGCAACAAATGACTTGGCTCATGGGTCTAACCTTTAAAGATTCCCGTGTCTCAGAGTCCACAAGCAAGGGAAAATAATTAGTGTGGGATTGCAGAGGATTAATCCATTAAGCTAGCTGTAGCCACCGCTGTCTGTGACTGTGCAACAGTATTATACAGCAGGCTTATATGCCAATTCAAACCAACTAATACTCTATTAGCAGTTCCAGCCACTAGTAGATTATTCAAAGGCTCTAACACATTTAAAATATCGCAGCTCTGCCCCTGTTAAAACACTTCCTATATGCCCTGTGGATAATTAGGCATCGATTGGACATTGATTATGAAGCAGCCGTATCATGTTAGTAGCACAGCAGTTTCTCTGGCTGCTCTAACCTCTCATACACTGGAAGCTCCTGGGTGATGATTTACAGAACAGAAAGGCCTGAGCTTTTACTTTTGGGGTGAAAAAACTCTCACTGGTTTTGGTTTCTTTTTTATTAGTTCCTTTTTTGCATATATCGACATACCAATTTATATTTTGATCTAAAATACTGTATGTCTCGTTCCCTTGCGATGTGGTTTTCTCATGGCTACCTTTTAAATATTTAAACTCAGGGCATTTTTATATGCTAAATTAACTTTCCTTCAGTTTTTTTAACATTGAGCTCAACCTTGTACTTTCCCAGCATGTCTATTCCATATGTTCACTGTACTTTCTCTTATTTTTGTCATGTATTTTGTCATGTTTTGTCAAGGCACAGACTCTGACTCTTGTAATGTTGGTAATTTAGCTATTTAAAGGTGCATTCTGCAAAACTCCCAAAGGTCAACTGAAGTGAAGACCACTTAATGACAAAAAACATAGAATAAGCATGTAATTAAGCGTGTAAATTGTGTGCTTGTTCCACATTTTTGTCAGCTGAGTCTAAAGAGTCCTCACTTCAATTGACCCCTCTGCAATTTTGCACAGTGCACCTTTAAGCTTATTCTTGCCCATCCTGCAGGTCACTCTATATAAAAGTGGCAGCTACAAGCCATAAAATGTACAGTACAGGCTGCGGGCACCAACCTGAACCCTGTAGGTGTTGTTGGGGTCTCTGGTGAAGTTGGTGCAGCCTGCATGACAAGGAGAAATGTACTCTATGCCATCGGCGCCACACACAGGGTTGAAGGCGCTGCTAGGACAGGAGCAGTTTGAGCGACACATGTAGAGAGAGCTGTGGGGGGGCAGAGAGAGAGAGAGAGAGAGAGAGAGAGAGAACAGAGTAAAGCCAGAGGAGTAAACAAACAAAAACAAGGATCCAGGGCTGAAGTTCAGAGCTATTGTTTGTGCAGTCTGTGTTTCATTATCATCTCTTTGCTTCTGAGATAACAACATCCGAGCACTTTGTGTCTGCCAGGGGCACGCAGCCAGACAAAAGAGTCTTGTCTAATATGTTAGGCTAACATCACTGATTCAGAGTTTCTCATTTCTATTCCAGTTTTAATATAATTCAACTGAATGTGTGTACAGACATAGAGTATATAGAAAATTCCATTATAAAGAAAACTGAAAGCAAATAAAAGGTTTTAAGATAGCTACTCAATTTCAAGCTACTCAATAATGAGTTCCACTTCAGCGATATATTTGATGGTGGAATAAAACTCCTCACTGTATCGTTTTATAGATAAAAATAATCAGAGTTCCATTGTGTGCGTGATCCAGTGGCATCTTTTTTTTTAAGGTGTTATCAAGTCATTAGACAGTGGATAGCAGTGAGAATTGGACAGCTGCAGCTAATAGGCCTTTCAGCCAAAATAAATTTACTCTGTGAAAATTTCAAGTTCAGCTCTATTATCTCTGGAACTGCTTATTTATCAGCAGCCAAAATTGTCAGAGGGAAGTGGGAAAACACAGCAACAGTTTTTCGAGCCCAGCACTCAACTCAATCATTCAATTTGTTATGGCACAGGGATGAGAAGGCTCTATCGTTTAATAAACAGTGCTACTCAAATGAAAGCGTCATAATACAAAAATATATGAATATGCATGGTTTCTCTCTTTTCACTCACCCATGCTGTTCAGCCCCTGAAAATTTCTGGGTGGGACAGCCCATGAAGAACAGAGGTATACAGAGCAGGGTGGAGCAGGTCAGCATGACCACAGAGAAGCGTGGAATGGCCTTCAGGGAAAGACCTCTCTTCTTCATGATGATCCCACCCAGCAGCATCCCCACTGCCACTGAGGGTAAGTTCACAGCACCTGGGAACAACAGGGGGCGCAGTCAACTCCAAGTACAGATGGTGTTATGGTTTACCTAAGATCTCCAAATGGACTCCTCATACACATTATTCAACTGCAGTCTGGCTTGTGTGGAGGCAAGAAGGGCGAACGAAAATCTCCTTAAGAGAGAATTATTATGGCAACTTGATGATGATGCCTTTGGCAAGATAAATATTAAGTTAGGAACTTATATCATTGATTTTCTAATGAAGAATTAGAAAAATCAAAAGTTACTGCCGTCATTTTACACCTGTACCACTGCCAACCATAGGCTACATTCACCCATACAGAAATGTAATACATGTACATAGGAAATTCCCCTACATGGTATATACTGCATGTCCATACTGAATGCCCATATATGAAACATATACAACAAATCTGGCACATTTTCATATATGGACATATATTTCTAACATAAATTACATTACATATGCATATACACATATGTTCAACAAATATGAGCTACACATATATCAAACATCCAGAGGGGTATATACAGTATATTTGGTGCATATATGACCATATGTAACATATACAAAATTTCTTTAGTATAGGGGCATATGTTCATTTATTAGATTTCTGCATGTACTATGAAAACAGTGACAGCAAAAATATACTCTTATACATCCTTTACAAGAAGAAAAAGCTGCTATGGCAAAATTATTTTGTGTGTAGTTGCAGTATTTATTCAGCTTGGGGATTCCTATTAAGTACTTGGCTAATTAACATCAGCTCATCAGCTGTTTAGCACACTGAAAAGACTGGCAACCTCAGCCAGGTGCTGCAGAGAGAAAATTGCTATAGTAGTTGCAAAAGAACTAACTTGCTAAAAGTTTGCATAAACCCAAATGACATTTCAGCCCAGGAAAACATGACAGAGTAAACTCAAATGTTTATTCTTTGGCAAGTGGCCATAGCTGGGATAAAACCTTTCAGAGTGCCCATAAAATGATTTGAACAGACTATTCCATAATCAATGGTTCTTTGCCTGCAGTGTCCATTAAAATGGTTTAATCTACACAAAATTGTGAGTTATCCTTCTCCTTTATTGACACTAATGACAAAAAATGCAAGAAAAATGATTGAATAGGGCAATTATTCCCTATCAGAATATATATTTGTGCCTCTGCTTACCTAAAAGCAGGCTGCTGTAGGCGGCTGAAGCACTGTATTGGCGCTCAAGAAACTTATTCAGGAAGGTAGCAAGACCTGCCATCACTGAGGAAAAGCAGCACTGAGCCAGGACCAACATCAGGAAGAGAGGGCTCAACAGCAGCTGGACAAACATTCTTGGAAACACTGATATGACAGATAGGCAAACACGCACGCACACACACACACACACACACACACACAAAAAGGTCTAATTATTTTGCTGATACTGTACATGACTTCACCAAATACTCCCTTATCTATCTTTCCATTACAAAACATGTCAACATCATACAACTGTAGCCTTAAATCACCCTGAGAATACAGACTAGTGTGAAGAGGTTGTAGCCAAACATGGTCAAATCTAATTAAACTGATGGGATAGAAATGATTACAACCACTGTTATTGTTACAAATCTTAGTGGGTGACAGGTCCTATAATTTGCCAACCAGTCTGAACATAAAAAACTTACTTTTCAGGAAATCAAGTAAAGAGCTCTCTGGCTTCTTCAAGTCTTCATCTGTGTCAGTTTCAGTCTCAATCACCTGTGAAATAAGATATTAAGAACTGTAGAGAGCAAGTATGCATGCATAATTGGGGCTTTTATTTGCCAAAATGATAAGATAAGCAAAGCAAGAACAATGGGGTTTTTATGTCGTTATTTATGAGTGTAATCATTATCCGATTCAAACTGGGGAGACCAGGCCAGATATGCAGAGCAGCTGTACCAATTCAAACATAAGGGACTGAGTAAAAGCTGTCAAGGAATGTCCACATATTGTTTCCACTGTGCTCATTTGTCAAACTTGTGAGTATTTATTTCTCCACATTAACCGACTCTGAAAATTGAGATCCTGGAGTGCTTGGTTCACTGAACCGTTCATGTGATTTATTTTTCTCACCACAGTTCTTGCACTTTTTTATGCGAAATGACGGCAAACACATTTGTAATGCAGAACATTCAACACTGCTTTTGATTAATAATAAATGCAAGGCCTACAAACTGAATTTTCCACCAGCCATGCAAAGGCATTCTGTTATTATGCTGCACAATCTTTACAGAACACTGGCCAAAGTCCCATTTTTGGATTGAATTGGATGGAATTCCTGGTATTTGTTCAAAAAAACCCAAAAAAAAAAAACAAGGTACAAATTGAACTGTGAAAAAGCTGAGCAGTCACACCACGAGTTTACATCATGTACTGTGTTTGAATAATGCAGCATTAATCTTCATGGCACTCCACTGGGTCAAATCAAATCAGATCAGATCAACAACTCATATAATCCTTCACCTGATCAAAGATAATTTCATGTATCGGATCAGTAACAACATATTGACATTCAATTCAAACTGGTCTAAAGAGAAAATCACATCCTGATTATTTACATAGTCCTGCAAAGGTCAATTTCTGGATCCAGCCTGCGTTGGCCAAGGGGATGAGATCTGACTTTATCTTATCTTGTGTTTAAATGTTTCTGCAGACTGTTTGAAACGGGAGTCAGATTAATTACCACCTTGAATTTGTAAAATTCTAAAAATTTTATAATACATATCTGAAGCTGAGTACCCTTATTTTGAACCTTTGAATGAGACAGGCAGGAAAATGAGCCTATGCAATGCTGAAAAGGAGCCAGTAGATGTCAGTAAAATATGAGAGATATGAGTTTTCCTATCACACTTTCCCCAAACATTACCTGTTTGTTCCATTCACACAAGACGGATTCAATGAATGTTAAGTAATAAAAATGGAGCTGTCATCGACTTGAAAATCTCTGGTGTGTCTGACTTACATTGCCTTCCACAGGCATTGTGCGAGGGAAGAAGAAGTAGGGAATGGAGGTCAGAGCCAAGCTGCCGGATGAGATGAGCAGGCCCATCCACCAGGCCCCCACCCAGCGGGGATCCCTGGGGCTCAGCTCTTGGCTGGCTACTGCAAGACAGAGAGTGAATACTGAGGCACGGTGGGCTCATATACAGCGCTGTACCACTTACTCTGCTTTTATTTGGCCATCAGTGCCTTTACGACATCTTTAAAAGATTTTAAAGTCATTACCTAAGCCGGTTCTGTCCACGTCGACGTATATCCTCAACATGACCGAGCCCAGCAGGTAGCCAAAGGCGGGTCCAAAAACAGATATTGCAAAGAGAATGGCTGTGAATGACAAAGAGTAGCTGTGAGTCAGCGGCCTTACTGGCTCCTGTTATGCTGTTGAAATGTTCCATTACATCCCAGCCAAATATTTACGGCATACATGCTGCTAGGACATTGTCAAGCTTATTCATTCATTCCCTTCATTCATAAATTTTGTTTTGTTCATTTCAGCGTGAAAACAATTAGCTTCTCATGTAAATTCTCGTGAATAAATTAACGCATCATGAACAAAAAGGCATTGGTAGAATTTCTTATATCAACTGCCTTTCTTAAAAATAAATGTTTACAGTCTGCTCAGTTGCAGCAATTTGCTGGAAATAATTAGACTGAGTACCTCACACAAAAACCTGCAGTGAACACACAGTATATGTCTTAAATTTCACTATTCCTCAACCAATTCACTGTTCCTTCACTGTTCCTCATCTACATGCTAACCTGCAGAACGACCCAGGATGACACGGTGGCCCTGAGATTATGTTCTGGATTGAGCTCTGTTTATCTAAACAAATCAATCTATCCTTGAACTACAGTTCATTCACCTATGTAAAGAGGGGAGTTGCCGGGCCCTGCAAAATCATCGATGTAGGAAATCCCAAATGGCTGGATAGGCACTGATCCCACACCAAAGAGCAGCTGGGCGCTGGCCATGAGCAGCCACAGGTTGTTGGTGTCGGCCAGACGCTTGGTCTCGTCACGGCCGCAGGACTCCAGGGTGCTTGAGTTCACCTGCAGTCTGCAGATGTCGTGGCGATCTGGGCCACAGGACACATAATAAGGAGAGAATAAAGACAGGAGTAGGTAATCACAAGACAGCGCATGCAGATGGGCAGGCTACTTTAATTTCCTGAGGTTTCTGTGACCCTTCGCCAGCACGCTGTATGAGGCCAAGGTACTTTGTCTCAGGGCAAAATTTAGGAAGGAAGAGGGAGAATGTGAAAACAAATTAAATGCCCTGGAGATCATTGTAATCTCCTTAGTTTTCTTCAAGTGCACAGAGATTACGAATTTCCATCTTATTTATTCAAGGGTTCAGCTGGAGAGCACCTGCAGTTTTTCTTAAGAGTAAAGCTTCCCTCCAGTCCACAGCTCAGCAAACCAAACATCACACACTGGTATGACTCCAGTTGGAAGCTACTGAACCATTGCTGTGGAGTGAGCCGGAGTGCTGAACCCATCCGGGTGTAAAGTCTCATAAATTGCGGTGACATATTTGTACATTCACGAGTCATCAGCTCTGGACTGAGTCACATTAGCCATCACAGCAGAGCCAATGAACACAGAGGAGCAGCGCAGCCTTATACTGCAGAGCTAGGCTGAAATTTTGTCTTACCATGTAAAACGGAGTCGTATTCATAGGGCTGGGATAAGAAGTGAGGTAAGGTCAGGATCATGGCACTGATGGACATCAGCAGCCCGCCGATTCCGATGAGTCGAGGGCGGTGAACCCGACTTCCAAAGTAACTCACAAACACGATCAGCACGGTGTTACCAACCTGAGAAACAAAGGCTCGCGTTTCAAAGATGTTACAGAACCATCACACACTCTGTCATTTCACATTCAATATAAAGTTATGGGGGAAAGGGGCAATGCCAGATATTTCAATAAATAGAGCCATAAGAGATGCATAACCAACATTTTCAATCTTTTCTGTAAAATCTGATCTTTTAGAGTATGATCTCATAAATGACTTGAATTGAAATGCTAAGTGTGACTGAAGCCTAGGAAAGACCCTGGGCAATACAGTAATTAAAAATAGCGGGGTGGCATTTGTCAACAAGGCCATTTCACCCATGCCTAGCAGCCCTTGGTGGTGCACACTTGAAACCTGAAAGTGCTGGGAAATAGTTATCAGTGAGATACAGCCCACAAGCAAACACATTCCTTCGTTATTCTTTGGCTGCCCTTTGCCTGCTAGCTGAAACAAAACTGTTCCAAAACTCACACGTCCCAACTGTATTGTCAGGAAGTGTGATTGTGATAGATTGATTGTTTGGCAATTCCTCCGTTGTCATCAGTACCCTTGAAATAAATCTATCATGAGTTTAAGGGTATGTTATGCTTGGCTCGTACCTCATGCAGAGAGGAAATGGTTCCTGAGGAGTAGCTGTTGAGGCCAAAGCGTCTCTCGATGGTGGTGATGGTGCTCTTGAAGTAGGAGCTGTACAGCAGCTGAGCGAGCTGCAGGAGGCCGTGGCACAGGACGAACAGCTGGGGGGACAGCACAGCACAGGAGGATCGAGTCTCACACAAAACACTCAGGAGGGAAGAAAATACTGGCGGACGACAGGATGAGGAATGACTGCTGCAGAAATTTAAAATCTCTGAGGAGACGGGAGATAAATGCCCCATGCTTTGGCTTTATTGCATTTCAGCTGCTGTGGATGCTGCTGAAATTAAGTTAACTTTGATGCCATAAAAGGCCACTCTATCTCAGCTGAAAGAGTCTCTAAAATTTAAATACAAGGGCCACTTTAAGCGGATAAGCCTGGGATATGTTTCCTTTTAATGAGATGCCACATGTGTCCATTAATACCTGTTGCAAGTGTATGCCACAACAACTGAAAACATGTCACACTGATTTCAAATGTGAACTGTCGTACTGCTTTTCAACTGCAAATTCAATAGACCTTTTTCACAGCCGCTATTTTGACATGAAATAGCAGGTACACACAGGTGTCACTAATCATGTTAATTAAGGCTCTGTTCTAATTAATGTGACTAGTAGCACCTGTGTTTACCTGACATTTCTTGTTACTATTTTGTCTTCACTGACATGTAGAAGAAAAGGTTCAAAGTCTGAAACCTATTCTCCAAGAAAGAGCACTGGTATAATTCTTTGTGTTTGAAAAGATGGAGGAGGAGCCATTGTCTACAGGTGGAAGTTATATGATGTGATGATCAATCGTATGGAAATGTATGATTCAGTATTAAGTCACTGTTCACTGTCAGCCAATTACTTGGCTCTAAGAAATTTATGTTTATTTTGTTTATTGTGTAATTTTGTCTCTGGGGCTTTTCTCTGACATCCAGAGATG